>SJOL01006453.1:480480-560971 GCA_004794785.1 Opisthorchis felineus | reverse complement strand
TGTTGGGTAAGTAGGAGGCAAACCACTGAAATGAGGTCCCTGTGGTGCCGACGGTACTGAGCTTATTTAGCAGGGATGCATGAGGGACCTGGTCGAAGGCATATCCAAGTAAACTATTACAGTGGGGTGCCCAGCGTCGTAGGCTGCCCTGATGTTCTCAAAGAATTAAGGCTGGCAGCCACTGACGGATCGCTGAGACGGAAACCCGTACTGTTGGTCATCTATGGCATTTGTAGCCAGAATGAACTTGGTTACTGGGCCTTTGACCAGACTTTCAAGGGTTCTCAGTAAAGGAGAGGTATGGTGGATCTTCCTGCATTTGGAAGTAGTTTGCCTAGACCCGGATCTGAAGTGTGGGTGGTCTACAGATTGATTCAACTGGGAGGGGACGATTCCATAGTTTATCGAGTGGGCAAAAAGATTTAGGACAAGGATTCCGGTATCTTGACCGCTTTGTCTCAAAACCCCGGGTTAGAAGGCCATTGGTCCCCAACACATCAGAGTCTTTAAAGTTTAGAAGAGGGGCAGAAACATCGGCTAGGGAGATGATCACGGTGCTGATAGACAAGTGGCTACCCTGAACGTTTGGAGTTGTGACTTGCGGCTGGCGGAATGGGTTTGAAGTTGGGGTGAAGGAGTAAGTAGCAGCTAGTGAAGTAAGCGTTCAGATGGTCTGCTATATCGACAGGATCAGTGATAGGGCAACCTCCGGCGGAACACAAACAAGTAATTGGGTGACTGTTTTGGGTACAACGCCCACGAAACACTCGGCTGAGTAATTCTGAGTAGTAAGGGACTCTGAGAACGATGCTCTCTTCTCGGCGTTCGAGAGATACCAGCCAGGACACTCGGTCATTTGATGGCTTCCTCGTGAGAACTATTAATGAGAAATCGTGAAATTTTTAATGTTATCTACTAGCCCGGTGTATTCTTCGATCCAAGGGTTTAAGTAACTTATCACGGATAGGGATACCAGGGTTAAAACGTAATATGGGAGAAACAAGGTGAAGAGCAGTCGATAGGTTTTGGTAGAAGATGTCACAATCGCGCTGCGCGTTTGTCGAGGGGAAGTCGCCCCAGTCACGGGAAGCCAGCATAGCACAGATGAAAGAGCGTGTAAAACGTCCGAGGAGAGGTGAAACAAGAAAGGACTTGGAGGAGCTGTTGGGCCATAACTGACTGCGTTGCAGGAAATGACGCAGTGATCACTTCCTGGGAAGCATGGACAAACTGCAGCTGTAGCCAGATGGCTATCGTTTGAGAATATTAGGTCAGTGGTATGTATGCTACGAATGGGGCTACGTACAATTTGGAACCAACCCTCTACACTAAGTTGGGCAAGCAGCGAGGCGTAACGAGTAGGGCCCGTAGTAAGAGACCAGGAAATATCCGGTAGGTTGAAGTCACTTAGCACAAACTTAGACGAAGGTGGAAGGGCATGTGCAGTGGAGATAACATGGGACAAGTCAGCAATAGAGGCGGGGGAGGGACCGGTGGTAGATAGATACAACCCACTAGTACAGGTCGTTTTGTCCGTTCAGTAGAGATCCAGATGACCTCTGGAACCCTTTCCAGGGTAGAATCATCGATGGGGGTTGCAAGAAGTTCTGATTTGGAGTAGATGGCACAGCCGCCACCCCTTCAGTTCTTTCTGTCAGAGCGGTGAGTGTTATAGCCAGGGATTAAAATAGCCGCGTCTAGAGTTTCATCTGTGAGCCATGTTTCAGTCACACAAATCAGACTTGGTCTTGCAACGGCGCTAATGGCAGTAACGAGAGGGTATTAAACAGCATTATTGACAAGTTCATTGGCGAGCAAACAGTACTAAGTAGGAAGTTACTAACCCCGCTCACGGTGGAGTCTGGTACTAGGGGGACTTGGTAAGTGGGGATGGGATAACATGAATCAGGGTTCGCTGGGAATGTGTTTGGAGTCCGAGGAGGGGTATTCAGTGCTGGTGTTGGCCGGGTAAATAGTAGGTGAAATAGTTCTGAGCCCACAGCAGAAAGGACAGTATCAGGTTCAGTACGGGGTAGGGAATATCTTTGGGAGGAGGGCGGGCGGTTGAATAAAGAGTTGTCGGACGTGTCATCTGCATCTGGTGGTGTGTATGGGGATATGGTGCAGGAAGAGGTGGTGGCTGTGGAGGGATGGGCGGCAGCCGAAAATGATGTTTAGGTAGGACGAAAGTGGTTGGGCAGGGCGATGGAAGCGAATGGCAATCAGAGCTAGCCACCGGTCGTTGTGGATACGAGGTTCTTCCAAGCAAGCGATGGGTATGGCTTGAATTTTTTGAACGTCGAGTAGGTGAGGCTGGACGTGGCTTCACAGGAGGCGGCGGTAGATTTGGTGTAGGTAACTGTCGAACAGGGAAATCAGGCAAATGACACGCGGGTGATCACGGGGGCGGAGCTTGATAGGGGCCAAGATTGGGCAAAGGCGTTTCTGAGTTAGGAACCCTGCCAAAGACCGGACCTTTATGGTGTGGGGGCCACAGATGTATTTATATACCATCCGGGGTATGGTCAGGTTTGTAGACGAAGTGCGAACAATGGGCATTTGGGAGGTTAGTGCGGGAGAGGGCGTTATGATGTCAGGCTTTGACACCAGGTGTTTGTGCCCGAGGGGGCACATTAGTTGGGAGAGGCGGATTACCATTAGGTCAGGTCCATGTGAATCCGAGATTCTTCTAGTGGAGGTGAGGGAGGAGGTACGACCGAACAGTCTGAAGTGACCCGCAGTGCTCTGTCGACCGACTTTGAAGCGTGATGGGACTGAATGCTAGGCGTTTTGGTAGCCAAGCGCTTCTTTCGACATAGTGGGGGGATCAGTGATGAGAACTTGGATCTACCAATCGCTTAGAGGAAGATGGGATTGGTGTCATTATCTTAAAGTATCAGGTGCACTCGAATTGGGGATGCTAACGAGATACTGAAGATCACAGCTGAGTCCGTTTACAAGTGTGAGCACGAGTACTGGGATTCAGTGCCCGAGAATTAAGCCCCTAGTTTGTGCGAGGGTGCTAATATGGTTTAATATGGGGTGGCTTCAAGTTATGGTGAGGACGGTAGACGTATTGCTTCTTGTGAGCAACGGGGCGAGTATCTGGAAGCAGAAAGCCGTCGTGTAATTGGAACTGGGAAGCTCTGACTTCAAATACGGAAGAGTCAGAGAGTGATTGAGTGCAGCTACTGGGGAGCGTTTGAAATAAGCAATTAATTGGTGTACAATGGTGACTTAAAAACGCTACGGGCAGGCTGAAGTCCGAAAAGATGTTTTTCAACATTTGACCTTGAGATTATTGTTTCGCGTAGTCTGAGGAATATTTAATTGGGAAAATAAGAATGAGAGGACTCTAGAGTAGTAGGAAAACTCTAGATCATATTGCGAGGGTCCCAGTCAGTCTTAGCCACCTATGTGAAGTGGTATTCAAATAGGGCTTTGGAAGCGTGGGACAGTGGCAGCACTTCGACAGGGACGATTATGTAGATGAGGACTAAACGTGCTCGACTAACTAGGGAGTAGGCCTACTGAAGAAGTGAGAGCCGCTGGCCTTTGTAATTGCAGCTACTTGGGGGAGCACCGTAAATAAATAGTTATTTAGTATGAAAAATAAGTGAAGACCTATGGATGGGCTAGAATCCAGAAAAAAAGTTTCCACAACACCTGACCTTGAAATTTTAGCTTCGAGCCTCATAGGGTTTTTTCTTGCGTGGCCTCTTCTCAGTAGCCCAAACTTCCGGCTGTTCGACCCCTCAGGAAAACTTGAGGGACCGGGGCATTTTATTCACATAAAATATACGGATACTTTACATTCCGCCCCGAACTGCTCCATGGCTGGTCTGTCACCAGTCTCCGGTAACTCCAAAATATGACACGACATACCCTCATGCTACTCCACCAGAAGCGCAACCCATCAAGACGTCAAATTAGTAAAAGAGTCGAGGTCGTGGCGTCGGCTGTGATCTAAACCCCAGAAGTAACAAATTAATAATCAGGACGTCGTTCATAAAACTCTGCTTCCACCGAAGTCCCCCTGAATAGTTGAGCATATCAGCTTCCAGCTAAATTGCGCAAGTATCATCAGGCCACCAGTTGGTGTATATATATATGTGTATATATATACATATATATACGTGTATGTCAGACGTTGCCCAAAGACTTATGATTGTACACAAATCATTACAAAGAAATGTGGGAGGCCCATACCTAAATTCCCGCAAATAGAGGTCTTATAAATCGGTTTACTCAACAATGCCGTGGGCTTTGTGGTGACCCGAAACTAATCACCCAACTCCCTGCGCCTACACAATGGGATGCACTATTCGCACAGGATAACACAGGAGGACACACCCGCTCTGCCGCAAAAAGAACTTCACAGCCAAGGTATCAAACACCTGGAGGACCCTGTCAGTCATAATTGTGACGGGGGGGTACATCCGTCCACTCAAACTTGTGTTCGATCTACTTACCGATCGTCTCGAGAACTGATCCGCATGATTGAATGACTACAAAATGTCAGTGTATTGCAGCGGTGATTCGGTATACTCAGTATTCTCAGCAAACATAGAGTAAACCTTTCCTGCTTGCCGACCTCAGAAGCCCCTTAAGCTGCTTTGCTCTTACCGATGCCTGACAAATAATTAAGCGACATCACGGATCTGCCCTGGCATTCTTTTACTTTTGCGACCGCCGAGAAGATACGGAAAGGAGGACAAGAAATTTAAAGCCACAAAAATCAACAAAGCGATGAAGAAAGAAAAATAAAAAGACAATTACAGAGTTTTATTGCTGACAATTACGTTTTTTGAAAATGTTATGACCTTTTACCGACCACCAGAGATTCATGCCGTGAAGCTTTGGAAGTGATCTCCAAGAGGCCTCCGTTCCACTAGATTTTCAAGTAGCCCACGTAAGGTGAAAAATGTTGACCTCCGGATTATCCACAGCGCCATCTGTGAGTACGATACACAAAATATATCCGCACGATTGAGAGCTATCCGTTGCGCACCATTCAGCGAGCATTTTCACATTTATTTTCGGGCATCGGCAAGATATTTTATGATTATGCCATCATAGTTTCACCTTCGGCTCTTGTCAACTTTGTCTGGGTAGGTCAGCACAGCACTGGGATACTGTTCCAGCTCAAAGCATAACAACACGATGACCGCAACTTTGGTTAAGTCACCATTATCTGGCTTTTGGGAAATCCGAAGAAACAGCGTTGTTATCGAAGATTACTGGCAGATCTGATTCCGGGACCCACTGACGTGATCACAATAAGCGACAGGCCGCACTGTGACGGTCCATCCCCAGCTTCAAAACACTTATCAATGTGACGTTGCAACGTAAACAACTGGCCATGTAACATTAGCTGTACAAAGCAACAGTGAATAGCACGAACTTATTACCCTCGCGGTTAAACTGCCTTCGTTTAGTTTAGTTCTGTCTATTTATCCAGCTGGTACGATTGACTTAACTGACTTTTTACGGTAGAGTCGCTAACGTGAATGCCCTGAGGGACGGTCCGATGACACCAGCCAAAGGATTCACTGAAGAGTGAAGGCGCACTATGAGCCTTTTCCAAAAAACACCCCGCTTTCATCCATGAGGTGTCCATTGATTGCCTTCGTGTGTAAAGAGTAACTGAAATACCTCGCACAATAAAATTTGTGAAAAACATTTCGTTGCAGCTTTCTTTCTTCAAGCGGACCATCTACACCTAAAAGCAGTACGGCGCTATTTGCTGTTTCATCCTTTCTGAGAACCATATCAGTGTGCAAAATCCAAAGTCTATAGTCTAAAAATTCCGCGTTATGATATGACAGAAAATGGTATGACCTCACAGCCCAAATTTTGATCTTTTTCCTTCAAACGCATTAAGGCGTGCTGTGCGTCTTGATTGACAAATCCTCCAGGCTGCAGCGCACGCCAACGTATACTTGATAAAAGGCATCTAGTGCGAGGTTACAGCGTGTATGAACGGATGGTAATATGATTCTAGAACAGCGAAAACCTGCCGGAGAATCCTATGATGAACAAATGGTGTTCGCTACTGTGAAGTATGAGTAATGTGAACAGAACAAATAACTTGCAATGCGGAGCTGTCAAGGGGTAATTTGAAAGTCCACTGCCTATCTGCTAATTAGTCGACTAATCCTGAGAGCTGTAAGCAGTAACTGTATTGGCGGTAAGTAATAATGCCCACAGAATTGAGTACAAGCTAAACGATATAAGATTGCCGATTGAAACTTGCAATTTGGGTCTAATCTGCAAAATTGAGACACAACATCCTCTGCGATATCTTGTTAACAACCTTATTCCCCGGGGCCCTTCATGCTGCTTGTCGCAGGGACGAAATTGGTGTCACCAGACGTTAATATGTGCGTCTTGATCTGAAACGATGAGGACTGACTCCACCTGAAGTGGTGCGACCCCAAAGAAATAAGGGACCCGATCTCTTTTCAAGCGGTCCAGAGAGGCAAATACCTATTTGAATTGGGCTTCCAAAATTCGTGTTGCGCTAGCGGAAAAAGCAAAATATTGTGTGTTGTCGGGGATTTTATCGCGCATGAAATTAACCAAAATCTGCTCTCGTTGAACCTGACTGCACGTTTATTCAATGTTCCTTATCGTGTGACCTCTGGAATTGAAATGTGTCTACGTGGATTTGCATTGACACCCATGTGTCGCCATGTCAGTCTCACAAGACTCGGAATCCTGTTCTGTATTTAAGTGTTCCTGACACTCGTGATCTACTCACCGCCTAGCCATCAGAAACGAGTGATGATTGCACCACCCTCTTCTTTTGGTCCGAGTATGAAGCACTGAGCAACCCAAGAATACTTAAGACAATTTTTTGATGAATGGATGTACCCACAATCTGGCTCACAGCCCCAAACACTGACGGAAACATCGTTCTTGCTGAAGCCGATGTTTACTTGCCGAGGAAAGGATCTTTCGTCCAGATGCCACTTTGTTCGATCATGCCTCCGGCGGGACGCTCCCTACAAGATGGGAAGTAAACTTATTATTACTATGTTCCATTACGTGAAAGGGGCAGTCATTGCGTTCATGCACCACCTCCGGTAGATTATAATTATTGCAAAAAATGTTTGACACTTTGGCAGCAAAAGAACATACAAACAACCTCCACTTTGTTTAGTGTCTTGACAAAAACGTAAATTACACCCTAGGTGAACATGGAAAAGACTTGAAAAGGCGCAACTGTCTAATTTTGGAATCTCAGCAGTTCTCTGAAGTTCCTCAAAACAGTGACAACCACATTTCATAGTACCCAACTTCTCCAGAATGACCGATACATCGATACATCTTCACAAGCATATCAAAGGTCCGTAAGAAGGTATGTTTAGTGGAGTCTTCGGGTGGGACTAAACAGACTAGGTCACGAACAGATCGTGAGGAACATGCCATTTTCATTCAAACTGAAAGAACTGTAAAAAGGCATACTGATGCTCCCAGAAAGTATTTCCATCACGGTATTAACAAAGGCCTAAAACGGAGGGAAAAGAGAAGAGGGGCAAAGGCTGGAGGAGGAAAAAGGGACGTAAATGAAGAATGGAGTACGTCAGGTACATCCTGCAAAAGTTCGATATTTGCCGTGACGTCCAATACGTGTCTCTCATTTCCTTCTTCCAGAGGCACACTTCGGTTACCGTTCGCCTTCTCCAAAATAATCCTACGCCCTACATGGAAGCCGACTAAAGCATACGGTCGATTGTGCATTTGCAGAGCCTGCACAGGCCAATGACCGCTTTGCCCTTGGATAAAGCAGGTACCCTGCTTTGGATGTCCGAACTAAGCCTCAGTCAGACGGGATCGCTTATTGGGACGTAATGACCAGCCAAGGAAACAAATAGTTGGTTTTTCGTGACGATCGTGAACGCAAAAGAGGAGCGATACGACGATGTAGCAAAAGTATATATGTGAGTCCCAATGAATAGTTGAACAATTAAGTAGCGGACCCAACAGAGCAATACGCGAAATATAATTCAGCCAAAAGTCAGCCACCATCTTTCTCCGTTTCACATGTAGCCACCTTTTTATAATTTATTCTCATTCCCACGATGTGCATCGTGTAGTCCTTTCTTATTTCCATCGAAAGCGAAGCTACACGAATAACCCAGGATAGAAGACGAAAATAAGTGAATACCGTTCGTTCATGGCGAGGACTCGTCTGTCGATTGGTGTCAAAGTCAATTGCCCTGGACTTATTCCTTCAGGTATTCACATGTTCCACCAGGCTACGTCATGCGATTGCGTGGGTTGTCATGACATGACTTAGCATTTCGGATCCCTGGACTTTCACGAAACACAGACACATTTTTGAAAGCACCGCTTTCAAAGTACTTTCCGCGGTCATACTTAAAAAAAACAGAAAGGTTTAATTTCGCATCCTCACCGACTTGGCCGGCGAATAAAAGAGGCGGAATTTCTTGATTTGTTTGGGTCACCTCTTTTTTGTTTGTATAAGCTAACAGGATGAACTGTAAGCACCAATCTGATTCGGTGAAACTTTTGATTACCTTGACGTCTGGATGTTGTCTGACGCCGATAAGCGGCGCCAAATCAGTGTTCGGGGGGTTGCACAGGTTGAAAACGTTGCAAACTTGAAGGCCTCTTTCAATAGACATCTTCATTTTGATGTTGTTAAGGACAGAAATATTGCGACGCCGCGTGATTTCTACCATGCACTTGCACGTACCGTCTGGGACCATCTTTGCTCCCGGTGGATCCGAACCCAGCAGTTCTATCACAGAGAAGATCCAAAAGTGAGTTAAAAGCTGTATTCATGCAGTGTTTTTTGTCTTTGGAGGCTGGTTACTCCTTGCCGTATATGTTCCCCGTTAACACGAGTCTTAATAACACTGTACTTTATCCTCACCAGATTGGTTGGATTTCTTCATTCCGTCGTCACTCAGTTTTACTCAGGTGCGGAGCTGACATTCCACCGCAACTCAGGGGGAAATTATTGGCGCACAGACTTGCTGTAACGGGTGAGCCTTTTTGGAACTCCCGTTGCTACAGCGCGTGCCTTAACCGGAGTACACATCCTCATAGTACTCTCTTCGCACACATTTTGACACCTTTCCGCCACTACAAGCGACAATAGCACCTCTTTTCTGGGTGAAATTTCTGCTGTGAAAAAGATCCATAAAAACTACAAAACTTCCTAGTCCAGAGTTGTAGCGAGTTTCTGGGAGGTAGTTTTAGCACCGGTGGAACGTTTGTACGACTATATGGACATACGGAGAAATAATATTAATAATATATTATACATATAATATAATATATAATATAATAATAATATTAACAACAGTAATAAACCCATGCATTGTAGACCTGACAAAAGTGCATATTCGACGATAATTTTTCACTAATCTGGGATAACTTGGGCCGTATGGCTACGAGCTAAACCCTCCGTTTCGTGTACGGTTGTAGCACACACAACTCTAGTGCACTTATTTATGCTATGCTATGCTACGCGTATTCGTCTTGGGCTTTCAACAAAGGACTAAATTTGGAAGCAGGTACCTTAGTCACGGCTTACAACAAGTCGGCGCGGTGCTTACGGTAAAAAAAGAAGTCAACACATGAAAATCGCAATGGGTCTAAAACATCCCCGCACGCCTGCAGTTAATATGCCAAGTAGAGTAACAAGGCCCGTGTGCATCTAAAATTTGCGGAACTCATTCGCCTTTCCATGTGCTCCGGCTGTTACTCCCTGGCGTTCACGGCGAAAATCCACCATGGGTACATTTTGCTTTTTGAACTTCCTGATCCAATAGGAGCCGACTTTTTGCTGACAGCCGTGCTTGTTGCCTTGGACGAAACGTAATCTGGAGAGTATTCACCATTCATGAATGCACCCGTATGGTGTCCATGTAATCGGAAGTGGTTCGAGGAGCAACAGTCACCGAAGGGAATATCATTTCACTATCATAATGAACACCATTCTGCCCACAACAGTCAGCCGAACTGTTCAAAGTAGCCTTCAGTGTGTTAAGCGAGTGGCCCGGCCGACACATCGCAAATTACGCAAGACGCTGGAGAAGCGATGTTCCGTGCGCCGTTAACGTTGGTCTGCCATGGAACCCGGCTGCCGAAAAACGTGTGCTCGTTCCTCGTTCTTATCGCCCTGCAGCACATACCAAAGTTAAGGGATTTGTGCAAGTCAAAACGTATTTGGAAGGAATGGACCACAGCTATATTTGCCAACTATAGTGCGAGCCATTTAGCTGTACACGACTTGAGAATGGGATTCTCGCCTGCTAAAAGATTGAACTTAAACCCATGTGAACCTGCCTGTCACCAAACAATCTTCGCATACGGACCTGTTTAATGAAGTATCTGCCCCCCCCCCCCACCAGAAAGTGTTTTACTCTCACTTGCATCTGATGTAAAATCTGAAGAACATTCACCCTGGTAAAAGCAGTCCGTGGTTGGCTATGAAGTGCTTTCTGGAAATATGGGTAGCCTCATCCCTTCTCTGTCCAGTCTCGGGGTCACTTCACTAAGAAAGCAGAAACGATTAGAGCGGAGCGGGTGTCCGCACTCAAACCCATACAGTTGGACCGTGGTTAACTTGTGGCCTTTCAGGAATTTTCAGCATCATTGACGTTAAACTGGCAGACCTGTGGGCTGAAATGATTCCTTGGTCCCCATTTGTGTGTATTAGCATCAAGGCTGTACTCTTCTAGTCCTTTGAGTTTGAGAGATCTGTCAAACGGCGCTTCCGAGGGAGCCACAAGCATATGTATTGGTGGGCAAATATTGGTTCAATGAATACCGCCAGGGCCCGTAGTCCTGACCAAATCTCCAAACGAACGGCTTCGGTCGTAGTAAAAAGTCATCCATGACATGTACGGCCTACCTAGCTATCTGTATTTTGCCCTGCTATATATACCGCTTTGAAGCACTGAAACATGGCATCCGCTTTTCCGTATTCTGCGATCCACAGACCATCCTGGGAGTCTTCATATTCCCGACAGTTCTTAGTGCCGACTTTGTACACAACTACATTGTGCACCTTAGGAATCGACCTGGCGTTTCTGATCAACCTAGTCTTGCACTTTTTATGGCACTCTAATTGAACCCTACTCACCATTTGATGCGCAATAGCCAGTGATGTCCATCTTCGATGTTGTCCACGCTTGTTGCTTCTTGTGCTTGGCTTTTTGACCACAGCCTTCCCCCTATGGTGGGAAGCCCTTCCGATGTACGTTTCTCAGCGGGGTGACCCTGTCCGTCATATTCAAGTAGTTCAGCTTCGTATGTCTCGAATGTTCGCCTTACTGACGTAGATAGGCTCACACTTATAGGCGGTCTCCACTACGTCCAGGTCGTCTTAACTGAGATCGAAGCCGTCATCACTATGAGCTACTCTCCACAATGTGTTGTCAGCTGCATAGGCTCTATGCGTGGACTTGATGGTTGCAAGCGGGTCAGTAATGTAGATAAAAAACACTAAGACCAGGAACCGACCCTTTCCGAACGCCGCTGTAGACAGCCCGTCATCTGGACACACCCTTTTACTCTCTGGTAAAAACGTGCCGCCCAACCTGGAAACCTGAATTTTGATGTAATGTGCCGCCTCTAATCCCAGTGTACGTAGTCCCGAGAGATTTTGTCGACATCTCTGAAATCAACGTAGATTACATCTGCATCTTGTCCGGAAGCGTTAGCTTCGACCCGTCACCCTATGCTCATCAGTAGGTTGGCTTAAGAAGGGTATTTCTGATGAAATCCATGTTAAGAGGAATCAAGTAATTTGCCTCTCGCCAGTTGCCTTCGCCTTTCTTCGTAACCTTGCTAGCCAGGGCTGACATATGACTGACAGGTGTGAACATTGGGCTGACGATTGCAGCCTCCGGTAGTCATTTTTCGATAAGAAAGATACTGAATAGCTTCGAAAGTGGACTTGCGAAGGTATTTGCTAGTTCCTTGATTACCAAAAGATAGAGGCCGCCAGGTCCATGCGGGAGTCTGGTTATTGCAGGGAATCTACCACGCTTCCCACAATCATTCCCTGTTTAACAAACGTACATGGAGGAATGGAGGGTCTTGCCGTGCCCTGAGGTTTATATGAATGCTTATTTGTTTGTGAAAGCGTCTGTTTTACCGCCTAACTCATTCATTCTTTTGGTTGTAAACAGTTTGAATAGTGCTGTTGACTAGTATATTGGCGAAGGTAGGCAACCGAACGTCCCGGTGTAGTTCCAGACTTCGCTCTTAGTTTCTGTTCAAAACCATGGCGCCTGGTAATCCTCATAGCTTCACATCATTTTCATGCGTCTGGGGTAGTTGTAGCCTCCTTTCATTGTTTTTGGAAAACTCCGGGCGCAATTTCGCCCGATGTTTTCTCCTAGTTCTCTATCCCACCATGGAGTGAAGTTGCGCCTCCCATCTGGGTGCAAACGCCTGGACAGGCCTCAGGGTCTAACCTTTTATGGGTTCCCACAGAATGTCCGTGTAGTCTTCTGCCCGGTCGATGAGGTTGAAGTTGCCATCATTGCAGCAAACTTGATGCTTGGTTGCAAAGGCAGTAATCCACTATCCCAACGAAATGTCAGCTCGTGGCCATCATTGACCAGCTATGGAAGTACTTCAAAGGCATGTGCGTCCTAGTCCCTTGGTGAAGGCACCAGATCGAGATTATTGAATGACTGCCATTGACCTAGTGACCTGCACATGGTGCCCTGAGGAGCGTCCGAAATGGTCGCATGCAGTTCACATGCACGGATCATCTTCTACTGACCGCTGTTCGCAGACCAGTCGGTCAATTACTTAGGAATGTCCTATAACTGGGTGGCGCCCTCAGTTGATGGACCGTTTTGAGTCACTACTTAGCTACGGGGGACGCGGTGTAAGAGCTTGATAGATTACCCTGTATTCGCGTATCCGTGACGGCTTTACTTTGCCCCATACATTTCCGTACATTCCATCAGAGTCCACGATGCGCTTAGTAGGTCGACGCTGTGGTCGTCACAGGTAGAAAGAAAACGCCTTCTGTCCCTGGTTGCCCTATCACGCCCCGTGGGGCTGAATAACGGATGATGCATGTCACTCGTTACTCAGGTCTGATATTGAATTTCGAAGTGCTAGATGCTCCAGCGCATCACTCTTGCTCATGGTGCTGCCGATAAACACAGTCATTTTGCCACGATATGTGACTAAAAATCCTCTTCAGCTTGCTCATCCTCCAGAGGAACTACCTGCAACTTCGGTGGTGTCACTGACAACGGCGACCATGGAATTCGTGGCTTTTGGTGAAAATGTTGAAAATCCTGGATGAATAGGTCGGTTACACCTTTAGGTTTTTGTTCTCGATGCTCTGTCGGGGCATCTCAGTATAGTTTTGTCTTCTGAAGCAAGATCAAGGACAGTCCTCACAGCTTGGCCTCTGGTGGTGCTTACATTTGCCTACTGTTGGCATCTATTTCAAGGAAGAAAACACGGGGTTCAGGGACGGGAATTGCCGCTAAGTATCATCTCAGTGTCAAAAACGATACACTCCTCTACATGCAAAATCGGAACGGATTCACCCCTGGGTAGAAACATATCAACCAAACAACTTTTTGGTCCTTTTAAGTCATGGTTTCAGCTTTTCACAAGTGGACTCGGAACGTTCATTAAGAATCGCACATTGTTCCCGCAGTACTGCATTGTGTCAGTTCCTGAGACGGTGCGAGCGGGTCGGCTGCTTCTGTACTGTCACCTTCGGAACGTTCCTCGGTAGAATACGGAGCTGAAACAAATGCCTCCTTGGTTCCGGACGCGTCGTGTTTTAAGTTCACGTTCGGTGGCTTATGAGAGGATATCGACACGGCAGTAGCACGCACAATTGAATGACCTCAGTGAGATTTCTTACGTCCAGCCAGGGCGCAGTTGATGAGCCCTCAGCTTTGATAACCCTTCGATTCATAATTGCCGTGCAACTCGAGGGAAGCACAAGAAAGGATGTACTGCTTGGGAGCACAATTCTAGACAGGAGCAACCGAAAAGCCGGAGTAAGATTCGAACCGCATGCCGATCTCTGAGCTATCTCAAGCTCTGACTGGCAGTGGCTATCAGTATGCTTTCAGAATCAACTTTAGGGTGTAAGATGTCCACTTCCAGTATTTTATCAAGCCTGAGTTTCTACAGTCTGGAGACACTGTTGCCGATGTCCTATGGTGGCGTACGAGTGCTACCTTCGAACAACAAGCATCGCAGAACACTGAGTCTGTATCCATCTGTTACCCATTTCACCCTGAGGAATTTCGGTTGCTTCTTAAAAGTAAGCACTTCCGTCAAGAACACCTGTCACCTCGAGAAAGTATTATTCTACACGACGGTAGAATGCAGTCTTCGCGCTCACTTGCAATTTGAAACTCATAGTTCCACCAGATGTATACAGAAATAAAAATTTGTTGGCCTCGCTTGACTCTAGCTTCATTGACGTCTTTGGTACTGTTTGGTATATTGTAATTATTAACGGTAAAATGGTTGTATCCGATCGTTTGTCATCAGGTGAGATCGTCCAACCGGCACATATGACCGACAACGACTTTCTGTAAAGGTGTAAATTCCCGTCCAGAGTGCCTCATGTCATATTGCCCTCTTGTCTTGTTATCATGTGAAAATGCGTGGAGAGCGTTGAAAGGAGACCATGAAAAAGCGCACCCTTTCTGGTCTTAATGGTCAAACGTCGCATATAATGTACCCAATTTGTTATGCTTAAATAATCTTAATTTATTCGGCAATAAAAGTGCTTGGTGGGCTGCTTTCTTAAGTGCCTACTCGGCCCTCCATACGAACGTTGCGGTACTTTACATATGTATACCAATTGGTGGGTGGAATATGTGCTTTTTTGGCGAGTAGTGCATACAGTGCGGCAACTATCCATGCATCAAGTATGTCTCTCAAACTGGTCGGCTACCTGGATCATCACAATGAGTTTTCCAGGAAATATGTTTACTGACTAAAAAACAGACGATGTAGTTTGTTTTTCGCTTGCCTTATTGATTACTGTGCTCTATTTGATGGCATCAGGCGAATTCTTCAATTTCAACAACCTGCGTGTATGGCTTTTGACGGGATGTTTGAATGCCAATGAATATGATACTTACTTCGTGCGGTGAATCATTCATCTGTGAGTCTTCTGTCTGTCAGGAAATAACCTTTAGGGAGTCATATGGTTTATATGGTATGGTTTATATGGTAGACACTGCCGGTGGCCACCGCGCTATACTTCGCCTTAGCTTAACTAGTAAGTTCCGGCAGCCTTGCAAAGTTGGGCAAGCTAGGGTGCTTAAAATGCACATATGAGTGGTCACTGTTATGCACCTCCTCATCCGAATGTTGAGTCGCTCCGCCTCCAAAATTTCGCTGTTCCCGCTTATCGAACGGTTTTGTAATACTTAAATTTTTACTAACTGTTACGACCCTTTATGGGATAAAAACCCTGGACAAACCCTTTCTGTTTTCTAGCGTCAGGTGGCTACACTTCAGAAATATTTTAGACTGGAGTCACAGCACCCTTATACGGATCCAATGCCAATCAAAATGTGTATTGCGGTTATCCAACAGCAAACATATTTGCTGTACTATCTGTGGAGCCGTCTCAGAAAGTGTATGTTTATCAAAATGTTCTGTTTTACCTTGGGTTGCTTCTTCATTGTCACTGTGAAATATACCCTTCTTTGAGGGCGTTGAGTTAACCCGTTCGGGTGTTCACACCCTCCCACGAACACCATGCCTTGTTTCGTCGAAAAAAAATAGTCTGGGGTAGAAAGTTTCTTCTGGATGATAACTGAAGCACCAGTTCGTATACTCCTACAGGTCGTCACCACATCCTACTGATAAGTCCCGTATGAGTCAGATCGCCTTTGTGCACATGTCCTGAACTAGGTCGTCTGCTTGATCTTACTGCAGTTTCTCCGTCGTTCTACAGTGCCTCTTCTTCCAATTGGCCGCTGATCGTACCTTTTGTGGAACTTCATAAATTCACTGGAAACTCTATTATGTAATACCAACCCCCTAACCCTTATGGTGGCCCTTTGGCGCACTTCTGACTGCATCTCACTTTTGTAAGCAACATTATTTTGTGCTTTATGAGCCCGATGGTTTGTTTTTCGTTTGTCGCCCGTACCAAGCACGTACTAGATGGGTGTGTGGAACAACACTAGTACGAACGAGCGGATGGTAACCAACTTCAAAATTCACTGATCCAATCAAACTGCGCGGTCATCAACCTGCGACCCACAAACTAATCGAGATACTGCATCGTTACTATGCGACCGGCCAGCTCTCCAATTCTAAAGACTAGCTGAGTAATTCGAACAAAGAAGCTCGGGATTGATCGGCTGAGAGAGGACGCACAGGCTATGGTTCGAGCTATCCACTGGAAGGCCTTCGGGTTTAGGCTTTCTCTGACCATCTGATTGCTCATACTTTACCCTTTATAAAGTTACACCATTGCAGTCATATCCTGTGAGTTACGTACTGGATATGCGCTGAATAGATGCGACACCTCGGTGCTTCGTTCCGCTTTGAAACCAGATATCTCATATGTTTTGGAGATTTTGAGCCATGTTATGGGCGAATGACATGTAACACAGTTGCAAATGCTGTTTTGCGCTCTTTTGGGGAGTATCCGCTTCCATTTTTCGTTTCGCTAAGGTGCTTTATCTTCAGCGAACCTTCAATCAAAATAGAAGATGGCGTTATTGAAGGTTCCCCTGCCGGACAATGTTCATGTGTGCCTAGTGGGTGTCGAAAACTTAACAAGCCTTACCCCCTGTTTCACTAGTTTTAGTGCATTACTTTGGCATTGTCCGCGAACCACTGGACTGCCAGCATGTTCATTTCAATTATTCAGCTGCACACCACGCACTAAGGCTAAGTATATTTCAGTTGCCACAGACTCGTCCATCGATAGCGGAGAGAATAAGGAGACAGCTGCGCCTCTGCATAAACTCCGCATCGTTATCGTTTCCTGATCAAAGAGATTTCGCACAGCTACGCATCGAAGGCTGCAGCAGAAACTCCACTGGCTGTGTGATTTTGCCATGTCTGTTGGTGTCACTAAATGTTGTGCCTTACTCCGGGATCATTATCCAGAGAAGGGGTAGTTGCCAGTAGGGTGAAGTTCACTGCTCAATGGCTTCACATTCCGTCGACACACATTGACCTCCCTTAGGTTGTTTCCCCCCGACACATTGCCGATCGAAATTGGATATGCGGGCTGGCGGAGCACGTGACCCATCCGGCGTGGTCTGCGGAGTGTGACTAGCCACTGTGGGAAGTTGTTTTCCGAAAACCATATGCTGCACCTCTACCGGTGTTCCAACCATACCGGGACAATGCGTCGATGGTCAAACACAGAAAGTCTTTGTATACCTGCGTGCAAACTACACGTCTCCAACCCATAAAATGGTATAGGTCGGACTACCACAGATTAAGCCATGTCCTTGACAAAAGCTACTCTGACCTTTTCTATTCGAGAAGCAATTGTGTCTCCTGCCAGTCCGCCTAGACTTGTGCAACTGCCTCCGTGAATGAATTTGTTTGAACGTTGCTTACTCCGTAAGTATGAGGCTGAGATGTGAGGGCGAAATGTCGGTGTGCATGGAAAGTCGAATTTTATTATATGTGAACTGGAAGCTTGAACTGCACGATTTCCGTGGCATCGGTTAGTCTTTTGTTCACTGCAACGTCCCCATCAAACACTGTCCCGTATCATCTCTCTCCAGGACCTTGTAGGTGTCAATACAGCAGTGTATTTTAGTTTACCCATGCATGATTTTGGGGGAATATTGAACGCTGAGCCCTAATTTTCAGCAATGGGGAATCTTTTTTCGTAAGGTCACATTTGTACGCTGAGAGATCCGCCTATGGTTGGAATGTGAGATTAAATATTGGAAAGGATCTGAGGTGCGGTAACGAGACTACCCTGACCCATGGTAACAGTGGCGTAGAGAACATCCGTGTTGCGAATAAGGGTAATGAGTGTGGGCTTCACCTTTGTATGCAAGTAGAATGACCTTCACGAGCACAGGGTTGGAGAGGGGTGTAAGAGTGTATACGAGTTACTTGCTAGCCTATGGTACTTGAATAGCTCAGCACAGAAGGTGGTAAGGTGCAAGGCGAAATTAGGAATGGGCAAACAGTGAGAATAAGCAAAATTAATAGGCCTGTGGGGGGAGGCAAGAATGGGACGTAAAGAGTAGTGAGCTTGGGAGGTGAGGTCAACTATCGAAGAGTGGGCTCCCGCGTAACGTGGTGAACGGATACAGTAAATCAATGTTTCAGTAGGTATCTAAGTGTATATTCAGAGTAAGCTACCTGGCTGCGTGATGACATCTCCTCCTCGGACCGCCTGAAAGCACAGTCGATGCAGGCTAAAAGGTAGACGGCACTGTCCAGTAATGTAAGAGACAAACCAGATCAACTTGCATATGACGGGGATGCTCACTGGGTGTCGCAAGCTGTCCCGGGTGGCTTTTGGTGTGACGATGTACCTTGAAGATTTTGTATTGAAGACAGGCATGTGTCCAATTTTTGGACGTTCTTGTTCATCTTATATCGCACGAAACAGCTAGTGACCAACCTGACTGTGGCACTGCTTTTGACCATTACTGCGTTTTGGGAGTCTGGTAACCTCATTTTGCAGACGACATGCACCAGCACGGCTATAAGGACGTAACTATGTCTCTCACTGCCGAGTAAATAAACGTGCTGGAGCAACCGCACATGTTTGCATTATGACCTAAAAGAAGCCGGCTCAGCTAAAAACACTGTGCGATGAGTTTTGTCGAGGAAAAATCGTTCTGCAAATCAGCTAGGAATGAGAAGACTCAACGATGCAACCAAATATGCTGAACGGTTTTCGCTCTGTATTGATTACACTGGTCTCTAGAAGATGTGGTCTGTTGCAGACAGTGGGTTTCTAATAACTGTGGGTTTCAATCCTCGACTTTGCACATCTGATACCATGCAGTATCCGAAATCTAATTTCCTCAATTTAACTGAAAATGTAAAAGATGCCAAGAACCCTTTTTTGTATCAACCACCCGTATGGTTAACCCTGGTGTCAAGAGTTGCGGAACAGACGTGAGGTGAAAATGTGATCAAGTACCGAAAAGTTTAGCTACACCAGTGCTTTTGTCCCTATTAGTACTCAAATCAGGTGAACGTAGGGGAATCGGGCACGGTAACAGTATCAGGCTGTTTCCCATAGAACAGTAACCGGTTCATGCTACTGGGAAATTCCAAGTGGGTGGGACAAATTGTGGTTGTAAACATTTGGTAATTTATTCAGATAAACACGTGACTACTAGTGAATCGTCAGGTTGCTGTGTGTGAATAGTCGCGATCTTCACAGAGAAACTGATAATTACTGAGTCACTTGTCTTGGTGAAATCGAACACCCACAAGAGCGGTCTATCGATATGGTGTGCGGATGCTTTGCGCACAGCACCTAGCCTTTTGAATCATTTATTTTCGCCTATGAAATTCCCTCCGGTTTCGCTCGCGTATTCAACCGCGATCGGTGATCCTGATCCTCGCATTCTGTGGTGATTGATACGAAAACCGGAAGTGACAGATGAATCGCGTCAATGCTTTTGGGGCCAAACGATAATGTATGTAAACCAGAGTGGTCGGGAGAAGATTCTTTCTCCCTCAGCCGACAGATGGCACGCAACACAGTCAGAACAGTCCCTTTGACTTATTGTCCCTGCCCCATTGTTTACTTTATTCCATCCCAAACCTTACAGTATAGCTGAGACGCATTAGCTTAAGCGTTCTTCAAGCCTGACAGAGCATATGTAAGTTGTTTAGTTCGATTAAACTATCAGCCTTGTACCCACTGAATTTCTCAGTTCACTTGTATCAGTATATATATATATATATATATATATATATATGCATACATATGCAACCCAGTCCCCCCAATTAAAAGTCCACTGAAACCCCTGTATTGACGCATTAATTATATCAGCTACCACCTCCAATGCAGAACCATCAAACTCACTTCCCTAAATCATCGGTGAGCGAAACTGTGGCAGCTAGAACCACTGTACGGTAAGTATGCATTTTTTACAGCGGCTTCTACTGATGATGATGATGATGATGATGATGGTGACAGCTGTCTCGTTCTAGAAAGTCCGCATAATCTCCCTTAGGAGCTGATTTCTATAGAGAGTGAACATTCCTAATTCATCCGCTTCATCAGTCTCAGAGCTGCTGCAAGTTTTCGGGCCTGTAGTGACTTAAACTCAAAAAGCTGTTGCAGGCTACAGATGATAGGCATTCCCAACGCCGACCTAAATTATTGTGGTAGTTTACAAACTTTAGGCGCAGCCCGTCACTAAAAATGAGTAGTAAATGAAATGATACGGGACAATGATATAAAATAGGTGTAAAATAATTCTTCAGCTGTAAAACCCTTTCGGTGCCTAGCTACCGTACTACCCGAAGGAAGCATCAAGACTGAGATACTGCTGGGTTGCCCAAGCTTAGACAGAAAAAGTCGAGATACCGGGGTTGGGTTTGAATCTGGGACCTTCCGGTCAGTAAGTTCGCGCCTTAACCATCGAGTCATCTCGAGCGTGAAAGTGAGTAGTACTGATAACCAGTTTGTGCTCACTTTGCCCATCCGGCCGAACAGCCTCGATTGTGTTATCATTTTAATATATATCCATCCCCTTGCCTTCCCTTCTTCAGCGAATCTACTACCTCTCGCTGGAATTCTACATGGGACGAACTCTGACGAACACTATGCTCAACGTTGACATTGCCGCGGCTATTGATGAGGCCATGTACCAGGTAACCGCTGTTTGTTGGTTCACGCCATTAGCAAGTTGTTTGGCACAGTAAGCATGCTGCAAGATGCTGATGCTGCCTTCATCTTTTAGGTGAAACTGAGAGAGTCTTTTTAACTGCAGTACCCATTGAATCTACAAGCCTGTGCCCAAACGCTATCCAGTATGACCGCATGAGAGCATTGCAACCCACAACACAGGTTCCTTTTCCTATGGAATGTGTTCATCTCTCTAATACGATCAAACTTGCTTATTAGTTCGCTCGGGGCTGAGAAAAAATGAGAAGCACTATTCATGACCTTTTGACAGATAATCCCGGGTGTGGAAGAATATTGGATTGACAGAAAATACGGTGTTTTAGCGCTTAAAACACGGTTTCCTGCTTCTAATTAGCTTCAGGCAGATTATCTTACTGAAGACCCACATTCGCCTTCCTCTGATACACCCCACCCCCCAAAGATCCTATGGGTCCTGTTGAGTGATTTTCGAGTAAGTGTACAACCATCACCGGTGAAGATACCATTTTTTGAGGTTGCTGAATAGCGAGTGAATTTTTGCTTTGCTCAAGCGAATGAAGTAGACCCTCAAGAGAAGACTTATCTCCTTTCTCTGTGATAACCTCTTTTCGTGAAGGGAATTATTGTAATGGATGTCAGAATTGGTTTCTTAATTGGAGCTTCAAATTTAGGCGCCAATATACCAGTGTTTGTTTCTGACAGAAGTCTGAAAAAATGGAATAAATTTAGAATTATTTGAGGCTGATGATTTTCATAGAACGTGTTACATACTACCATCTTGTAATCAGCACCTGAAGAAACTTCTTCTCTCACACTCTCTCCATCTTCACATAGCTTGGTCTTGATATTGAAGACTTGGAGGAAGTCGAATCCGATGCTGGTCTAGGTAACGGCGGTCTGGGTCGCCTAGCCGCATGTTTTTTGGATTCAATGGCAACGCTTGGGCTGGCAGCCTATGGTTACGGGATTCGGTACGATTACGGTATCTTCGAGCAGCTGATACGAGATGGATGGCAGGTAGGTTTGGATAAACCGTTTAGAATGTTGCTCAGTGTAAGACCTATCCCTCTTTGTGGTCTAGTGTGATCCTTCTTTAGGGGTCTTTTGTGGATCGCACTGGCCACTGAAACGAGCTATGAGTTGAACGTTATAGTTTGCCGAAGTTTCAGTAACATGTATGATGTTTTGTTCGGTTCGCAAAGGTGGAGGAACCAGACGAATGGCTGCGCTACGGCAACCCATGGGAGAAAGGTCGTCCGGAATACTGTTACCCAGTAAACTTCTACGGCCATGTTGAAGATGCGGGTAACGGACGCAAACGTTGGGTGGATGCCCATCCGGTTTTCGCCATGCCCTATGACACGCCAATCCCAGGCTACCGGAATAACACCTGCAACACTCTGCGCTTGTGGTCAGCAAAAGCCCCCAAAAGCTTTGATCTGAGCATCTTCAACACAGGTGATTACATTAATGTAAGTCGCTCTGTTTCTTATGGTAGATTTCCATTTAGGGCTGCTCGGAACTCTTATGAGGTCATTCACACTGCCGAGCAAATCCAAGGTTCGGTTCTTGAACTGGTATGACATGCACTGCGTGCGTCGTCACCAATCTAATTCCTGTTTGCACTGGACGAATTGTGTGACCAATTATTTTAATGATCACAAAATCGTGACCGAGGTCACTGAGACGCACAATATATCACGTGCTTCTCACCACATGTGCTATAGAGCGAGAAAAAAAGTATGTATGTATCGTTTAGATACCTGATTCACGGGATGTTATACACACAGCTCTTCATTCAAGTCCAGTTTAGAAAGAAACCAGTGCTTGTGGGAAAAAGTGATAGATTTTATGGTTATCACGGGCGAGATTGGCTTCAGTTTTTATCAGGAATACTTTCCAGTTGTTGTACGGAAGTAGTTTGGCTTACGGTAGCCCACCATATAGTAGTTGCCCACAGGAACAGGGGATGATCATACCAACAGGACATGTGTTTGTAGAGAGCAAAATTGCATATGTAGCCAGAAATTCATTTGTAATGCTTCCATCGTGATAAAGGCTTTTTGATGACTGATCAACATTCACATCCTTCCTCGCGTGACACCAGCCGAACCACCTGATCTGTTTCCATGACCTTTTTGTCCCGTTTTTAACAACCGTTTGTTGGTTCCAAATTTCACATGCTCGCGTTGCTGACAGTTTCTCCTTATTGGTTTCAATGCTGTAGGCTGTATGTGGTCGCAATCATGCGGAGAATATTTCCCGTGTGCTCTACCCTAACGACAACTTTTTCGAGGGAAAGGAACTGCGGTTGCGCCAAGAGTATTTCCTTGTTGCCGCCACGTTGCAGGTGAGTCCCGCGGTTCTCTGTATGGTTTTTCTATGCATCCGGTAGTGATTTACACTTGTGGGTGAATAGGCAGACAGCATCTGCTTAGATATAAGGGTAGGCTTTCGGAAGTTCTCCGAACCTTGTTCAAGCAGATAACCATATGGTGATCCACTAGTTCAATAAATCTCAACTTCTCGAGGCTTTTGATGAGTAATAGAGGCCTCAGCTTCGCAGACCAGCCGTGTTTCCACTTCAGTCTATTTTTGAGCTGTTTATGTGTATCATCTTGTAACAAGGATGTCAATGTATCCAAATTGGTTTCATGCCCAGGTGGAGCTTTTGGTTCTTCCAGCGGTGGACAGCCTTGGTTCATATACTGAGACTCAGTGATCTGAGGCTTACCTACAGAGACCACTCCAAAGAGTGATTATCGTATGCTTTTTCTTAGCCTGAGAAATTTTTATCGGACTAAGGGCACCCTGTACATGGTTAAGCCGCCTCATCAACATCAAACCTGGCTACCTGTTTTTAGTGGACAATAACTGTCGCCGTTGCTTCTTCCCTTTGCTACATGAAGCACACCCTACGCAAAATCACAACTGCCTCCTTTTTATCCGTCTTTTGGGAAGTGTTTTTTAAGTGACTCTGTACCACTGACGGCTGCCGTAGTATTTACACCTATTCGGAAAGAACCGACGCGACCCATATGCTAAAATGTCGTAGTCTATTCGTAGTCCAACTTTTAAGATGTGAAGACTCCTTTGTTGTTGCTTGGATGCGAAACAACTAAGGGAACTGCATTTTAGATGCTACGGAGTAGCAAGCGCCATTGAGAAGACTGTCCCACCTCCGACGCCCGCACCGGGCGTCTGGCAAGCCACCCCCGCCCTCCAGAGTGTTGCCCAATAATAGCATCGTGCTTTTCGGTTTGTCGTTTATTCAGGATATTATTCGCCGTTATCGGGGCGGCGGAGTGCCTCACACGACGTTTGACGAATTCCCCAAAAAAGTGGCGATTCAGTTGAACGACACCCATCCTTCTCTTGCCATCCCCGAACTGATGCGCATACTTGTGGATCTTGAAGGCTTGAGTTGGAAGAAGGTGAGTTTTCATACATAACCTCTTTTTCTCACCGTGCTTTGTTTTTGTCATCACCTACTTTGTTTGCTTTCGCACTTCCTTATCATCTGATTTACAGGCTTGGGAAATCAGTTACAACACCTTTGCATACACGAATCATACCATCCTGCCTGAGGCACTCGAGCGTTGGCCCGTTTCACTTTTGGAGCACATCCTTCCACGACACTTGCAAATCATTTTCCAGATCAATGCAGAGTTCCTGGAGGTATGTTCATGCCTGTTCTCTATTCACGCTGCGATAGTTCGTGACACATTCCCCGAAACCTGTGGGGAAGTGTGACGTTTTCGGTGGGAAAGTTCTACGCCGTTTCTGCCCTTATAAAACCAGAACATACGGTTTGAGGGGTGGCTAACAAATGAAGGGTGGATCTTCGCAGTTATCCCGTCCGGATATCATGACAGTTTGCAATGCTACGGACTCCCTCCACATCATTACCTTACCTCGCATACTGCCTAACCATCAGTAGCAAAGTTTTCTTACCCCCATAAGCGCCTCAACAAGTTTGCCAGTTAGATTTCCAAACAGCGAAGGTTTGGGCAGCGTTTGTACCACTCTGTGACATCCTTACCAACCTTCGTCACAAGAAGGCACGGTATTTTAGCCAGTTCTTAGAGTAACTCATTTGCTTCAAAGGCCGATGGCCCAAAGTTTCCAACTGTACGCGAAGACCATACATCTCTGGTGCAACTGATTGGATCAGTCCACCATAGCAGTATATAGTCGAATTAGTGAAGCGGTTTGATAACCGCCTACAGATGACTGGTCACGGTTGTGGCCCGAACAGGGTCAAGGATGAGGAATAAATAAAACAAAATGTGGTGAAAACAGACTAGGTAAACAGGAAGTTAACATGTCCTTACTTCTGCAGTAACAATCCTGGCATACGTCTACCCGGCATCTACGCGCAAGACATAACCAGGTCAGTTCCACTGATCGATAAGATTGCAAGCTATTAAGCTAGTTTATTGAATCCTGTGACTAGCCAATGTCCAAAACGTTCGTTGCTGGCGCGTGTCCCTAAACACGCGATATAGCATTTCCAGAAAAACTATCGACGGTGCGAAATTTTACTCCACCTAACGCGATTCGCTCTATAAACATTGCGGATTGCAGTCACCCATGTTCGAAGATCTGTTCGACGAAATGGACGGGTTTTAACGCACGGTTGAAGCATCTTTCTTGACATGCACTTGGATCAAAAACTTTATCCGCGTACTCTTCTTTCGAGGCATCTTCAGGTGTTTGGTCACCGATATTTCAGAACTGTTGCTGGAATCGGCTGGAACCAACGATTTCGGAATGGGATGATTAGTAAACAGGCATTGGGTGAAGCAGAACTTACTTCACTCAAAGAATACATCCAGTTCTGCAAGTAAAATGACTGAGCCATGTGTTACGCATGTCGAGTTACCTCCTGCCGAGACGAGCGCTGTTTTCCATGCCTACTCTGGAGTGCTATTACAAAATGGAACGGATAGGAGATTTTTGGATGACATGACGTTAATGAGGCGGGAGGTGCAGAGGAATTCCAGCTTCTCCAGGGCGCAGTTTGATATGGATTTTAAGGGGTTGCTATCAAAGCCTAAGCCTTGGACGGTGAAGCGGAAGTCCTTAGGATACAGTCTATACCGACAAAAACTGAACGAATTGATACGGAAATGACGGAGAGATTAAACTGGTTGATTGTTTCGTCGTTTTAAGAAATTTTAACGCGAATTTTGGCCAGATCTTCGTTCACAGTGTTGACCATCCACACACGGTTGCTCAGAACTTGAAGGGAAGCAGCGCACTGGAAGAGACAGGGCATGGATTGGTGGACACTGACATCGTCAGCGAATGCGTGAATGCCGGAGGAAACTACAGAAGGTTTTTTCGAACACAACAGAAGTAAGGCTGGGTAAATAACAGTCTTGACGAACCGACTCATCGGTCAATACTGCAAGCCGTAGTAACAACCAAAACAAGGCGTACGCAAGCTGATCAGCTGCCCAAGACGCCTGCCTTTCAGTTGACCATCCTCGAGTGAAGCCAATACGATTGGCTTGCCGTACCCAATCAACAAGTTTAAAGTCGCTAAGCAATACCGCTTCTGTTTCACGACGTACACCAACAGATCCCCTGTGGGGTAACTGCGTCCAAACCCGTTTTGGCGTTCACCCAATAGGATATTGTTCTCCGTTTGATCGGTGAAGTTTGCAACATTTGAATAACGCGGGATGATGCACGCAGTTGGAAGTGCATGAACAAGATGAGCATGAGAAAGTTTCCCTCAGGATAGTAAGAGAACCATGCCATGAGACTATTTTGAGAGTGTTTCCGGAACGGAATAGGAAGCTGTCATCAGGATATAGGAGAGCTTAGAAATTTCTAATGAAGGCAGAAGAGGCTGACGAAGCTTGGGATCGAAATAATGGACATTTCGAAATATGATAATGAGAGATAGGCACTCATAGCAGGGTTTGAAGCGATATCTAGTTCAAAGTAGAATGATCCACGGAATATCAGCTTTTCTATTGGGGAAAACATTTGAAGACACCGCGGGCATCAGAAATAGGAGGGGACGAGGCTCACTTTGCCTAAAAATAACGGCCCCAAGTAGATGTATTCAATAGTTGGCCAAGTTTGCGCTCCATCAACGGTAGCTGTACCACAGTTGCGGGCAGGCGTGCAATCGGACTGGATGAATGGAGAAGGACTACTAAGTCAACGCTGATACATAGGTTTCTTTCCGGCAGCGTCATCGTGACATGCATGAATAAATCACTCGTTGGGCGAGTTTTTGCCATGCTTAGAGAAATGAGGAATAAATAATTGCATGCCATTGGTGGTCGTTTTCCCCGAATGTTTGAACAAACACTCGTGAATTATTCAAGAAGCGAAATTCCATGGGATATGAGGACGAGTCTTACGAAGAAGGCGAAGAAGATAGTGTAGGCCCATTGGGGATGGGAATATGTGATCAGAATGTGGTGGGTAGATCCTGGGGACGGAAGAAGACAGAGTACAAAGAGTAGATTGATAGTGAAGCAGAGATCCAGGCTCTGCCGTGTGTCGTTCTCACGGCCTGGGACGCGAACAAGAAACGGCAAAAGTTGAGTGAAGCAATCGATGGTTCGGAAATTTTCAGATTTCTTACAACCCTGATCAATATCGGTTAAAGTAGCAAGCGATTCAAGCTGGTGGACGTGAGACCTAGCGAAAACGTAAAGTTCACAACTGATATTCAATGACGAAAGTAGTTTGGATGCGTCAGCATCATTGGGAGACCGATAACGCCCGTAAAAATATTTTATAATTCGAATAAATGTTAATTCTAACTCTACAGACTGAGCGAGGTCGAATCGAGTAAGGATAAGTGGTTAACAGATAGTGAATTGTGATAGCAGTCGCCACGCAGAAGATAGCTTGAGTAAATGAACTAATTAAGTAGTCGCAAATCCAGCTCTTAAAACGAAAAAATTGAAACAGTGGAAGTGGGTCGAGTCTGCCTTTCCGGAGGCCTCCGTCGTGGTCATAAACTACACCGAAAGAGATCAACAGGACAGGAGGTGGTGAGCTGAGTCTGGTTGAAGCGGCAATAATTGGAAAATGAGGCCAGATGCTGAGAGCTAATGTTTGTTGTGTTGTGTTGTCATGACCGTTTGTTTCGTGGACCACCGAAACCAACCCAGAAACTTGCAGGTGATTCACTTATGTCTCCTATCAGGTGGGCAGTGGTACCTCTCCCTAGTGATGTGACTTTCAGCTGTCTTTCAGTGCTATTGAAACACCATATGAGGGTTATTGAAATAACCCTTCGCTATTTGCTTAGATGTCAGTTGATCACTCAGTCTGTACAGATATCTATGAATATCATCATCACCATCATCATCATCATCATCATCATCATCATCATCATCATCATCATCATCATCATCATCATCATCGACAGCATGACATCAGTGTTCAACACCGATGATTCACTGCCGTACAACCATGATTTATTTGAAAGCCTTATTGTGAAGGAAAGAATAAAGGTGGACGGAGAAGGGACTTACTACTACTACTTACTACAATCATCCTGAGATGCCTACGCCTCCAGACACTCATTCAGGCAATCTGGATAGAAACTGACAACAAGATCGCCACTGACATCGGTTGGCAGCCATATCTTGCAGCGTCTCCAACCAGGCGCAGTGAGGATCACGCGGTCCCCAACCTGGAATGCGAGTAGCACCGACAACACCCAAGGGTTTCGTAATCTCCTTCATATCCCTCTGCCAGGTCAAGGGTTGGCCACCTCTCTGCTTCCCCCCATCTGAGTGGACCATGGAAAACAGCACTCTCTTCGGCAAACGATGATTAGGCATACGCAACACGTGTCCCAACCAACGCAGCTTCTGGTGCTGGACACATTCTTCAATGGAAGTACCCATTGCACAACCAAAAACTCGCTTTCTAACTGCCTCGTTACGGATTCGCCGACACTCACCCACACGAGCTATGGTTCTGAGACAACGATTGTCAAGCACCTGAAGACGTCTCAGTTCCGCTGCTCGAACAGGCCAGGTCTCACAGCCATACAACAAAACAGCCCGCACTGTAGCCTGATACACACGTCCCTTGAGTTTCAGGGATACACCACTTTGACGCCATAAGTGCCTCAAATTAGCAAACGCGACCCGAGCCATGCAGATTCGTGCATTGACCTCGTCTGTCACACTACAATCAGAACTAATACAACTTCCCATATATATATATATATATATATATATATATATATCCATGACGCTTGCGTGGACTGGAATAGCAGACTCGACACGAAAAGCTCATTACCACACAACCATGAAATTTTCATTTTGGAGGAAAGTGGGGACGAAAACTTCAGGGTTTATTGTCAGTTTTCTACAATCATTGCGGTGCATTCACACTTTATACGCTTAACTATATATAATTTGAATAGAAACTGATCGTATTTCGCAACATCTTCAATCAAGCACAGCGAGTGTGATGAGGTCTCTATCCATCGGTACCCGCACGTTCTGCACCCCCCTTCACACCCTTCCGTACACTGTGGTTTGTGAACCCAATACCCATTTGTTGACAAATCAAAATGTCGTTGTTTTGTAAATCCCACCATTGAATACTGAATATTTTGTATTTTTTCCGAACTGGCAAACTGATTTTCGGTGGTCCTGAGCCACCTTTATTGTCCAACCTCAGCGAAGACATGGGATTTGATGTATTGCGGACTCAACTGACTATCATCCCACTCAATGGGCATTCTTGCACGTGACAGACACTTTGTGTTCAAGTCCAGATAGTGTGGTGGTTAACACAATTAAATTAAGATACATTCGCCAGCCGTGCCCCTTCTACACTGATGAACATGCGTTAAATGTTTTACTACATAGCTCAGGGGTAGATACATGAGGTTTAAGGTCCTCGGTTCGAATACTTCCTAACTGCTTATTGACCCAATCTTGTTTTGACCAACCTAACAGCACCTTGCACGGTCACTATAATCGTTGTCCTCAATGACAACAAAAACACTGTAAGAAGTTGATTCTTTTTTACCGCACAACCACGTCGATTTATTTAAACCTCATCGTGTAATGGAGGAAAAAATTGAATAGGGGAACGATCTACCGTTTTCCTACGGTAAACACCCGAGATGTCTACATCTGCAGTCGGACAATCTATGTAGAAACTGACATCGATGCTGTTGGCATCAGTTCGTAGGCTACATATTCAAACGCCTCGCGGCACCATTCAGGCACTGAGAGCACAATGACTTCTTGTAAAATTCTTGTCTCTGCAACGGTCATCCTTTGTCCGCCTCAGCTTTCGCCACCACGAATTAGGCGTGGAAAGCAACACTGCTCTCGGTAGAGGATAACTCAACATGCGTAATACACGACCAAACCATTTAGCGTGTACTTCCTGCTGAAGCCCCCAGACAACCTATCTGTCGCTTCATGGAACACTTTTTTCCGATTACGTCATTACGAATTTGTTGGTGCTAGCTTAAATCGTGAAAGCAAACAAAATGTCCCTAACTAAAGGACGAAATCCCCACTAGAAATTTCCAGGTCTCCTCACTCTACCAGCAGTCTATAGGTAGCTCAGAGGAATTCACCCGGTGAGTGAAACTCCCATCTGGGAAGTCGTCACTCGAGGAGCCAGTCAATACGTGACCATTCTATCCAAGTGTGAACAATCACAGACAATCAAACTACTAGCTGGAAGGTTGCGGGTTCGAGACTCTCTTGAGCTTTGTGAATTGTGCACTGCTGATAATCCCAAATGAGAAGAAACTCCCGTACAGTGCTCGTCGGCTCTTCAGCGTAAACTGGCCTCATTTATCGAACACCATTTGGGGCGAAACTTTTGAAGAGCCCTCTATGTACTCTTACATGCCCACAAGTCTGATTAAAGATAACTTTTCATGACCTCTGTCTACTAGAAGAATGCCATCGATAGGTGATTTGGTTTTTTTGTAACTTTAAAGTAACTTGATAAACATGCTGGAATAACACTTTATAAGCTTGTGTCTCCTATGCTATGTAATCATCCGACGACCGTGCCGTACTAGTGGTACTTAGCAAATTTTTGACTGCAGCGAGCTCTTCCCATCATTTTCGTCCCTCCCGTCTTGTACGAACGAACTGCGGAAAAATCTACAAGGAGTCTTTCTCCGTGAGATATTTAGTTCGACAGGGATTTTCCCCAGTCACTTGTGCGGTCTCCAATTAAACAATTTTATGTTTATCTTCTCTTGTGCTATCTTGATTTCAGTGTTTCATTGTCCGTTTCACTGTGCCTATACATGTAGGAAGTGTTCAGGAATTCGCTTTTCCATACGCTGTCCCAATAAGACTCAGTTAAGTTGTTCTACTCTATCGATTGGGCCCTTCGGCCTGACGTGGTCGTGTTACCAATGCTTGTTCACTCGTCAGTTTTTTGTATGCACTAACCAGTGCAACAAATACAAGCGTTCATTATCACACAGTCGACATGTGATAAGATAACGTGACTAGGCACATGACGGGTTGTCTGCTGAAAAGAGGCGTACGCACAGTTTGACTACATTTGGTTAGTGAACCTGCAGGGAAAACAACCCAGATTGGTTAGTAGGCTGTGTTTGTGTTAGGCGTAACTAGAATACACCTGCTTTTTATTATCACTATTGCGTGCTCGGTGAGCTTTTAAGGAACGAAACTTGGTATACTTCCCTTAATGATAAGCAAACCATCCTCATGGAGCATTGGCTGCGAATTTAGCCGGTTGAACACTGCTGGGCACTGTGTGCTAGTGCTACTCGCGTAACGAATGTTTTTTGTGTGGTGATACTGTTCGGTCGGTTAACTTATACTCACTTTTATCATACGCACGCATTTCCCTATTTAACTTTTCCTCTATCATCCTCGTATCACTCGACAACTTCCGACGCTCTTTTTTTAGCTTGTACGGAGTCGGTACCCGAACGATGATGCACGCGTGCGTCGCATGTCACTGGTTGAAGAGGAGGGCGAAAAACGAATTAATATGGCTTTCTTGTGCATTGTTGGTTCACACGCTGTCAATGGTGTGGCTGCCATCCACTCGCACTTGTTGAAGACCCAAATGTAAGTCGCAAAAGGAGAGGATTCGCTGTAGAAACCTGTTAGTTGATCATTCGACGAATGCGGTTTCTTCCCTGTTGCTGCAAGCCTGGTGGTGGGCCCGTTTCTTCAAAATCAAAACCGTGTTGAGAGTTATATTCAGGGGCTAGCCTTCATAAATCAGTCGCATATATTGCAAAGAATTACGTGTTACCGAATTCCGTTTTTCTTTCAACAAGACGTGAGCACAGGAGTGCTGACCAGCAGCTAACTCCAAGATGTACCCAGTAGATCAACAGTCAAAGGCTTCCGGCACAAGGGAGGTGGGTGGCGACGTCTTACTGCAAACATGTGACGTAGAGGAGCGTCCACAGTAACTCAGACAGCATAGTCCTTTTGTCCTCCACGACACCAGTATCAGCGTCAGCATTGTTCCCTGAAGCCACCATAATTAATCTTCATTGTTAGCTTGGACGCTATTTGTAGTTTCCGAGTACACACACATATTTTGAAAGGTTTGGTTTGCTAACTGTTCGGCTGGCACTGATCAGACTCGGGGCAATTTCTTCATTTCTGTGTAAATCCTCTTTACCCACAGCTTCAAAGACTTCGCTGAACTTTGGCCGGAAAAGTTCCAAAACAAAACCAACGGTATCACTCCACGCCGTTGGCTTCTGCTTTGCAACCCGAACCTGTCCGATCTAATTATGGAGAATTTGAATGGTAATGACGCATGGATCACCGATTTGACTTTGATTAGTCAACTCAAATCCCGTGTGAACGATACTGCTCTGTTGCGTAACCTAATGCGAATCAAGCGCGACAATAAGGCCAAATTTGCTAGCTACATGGAGCAGAACTACGGCATACACTTGAACACAGCCTCTCTCTTTGATATACAGGTTAGCATGCTTTCTTGTGTTTGTGTTTTTCAGTCATTCAAACCCAAAGCGCTGCAGGTTGTCCTTTATTTTCGACAGCTATAGCACAAAACAACGCCTTCCCTGTCTACTTTCATGACATGTCTCCGTGGGTTTCCACAACTACTCGAAGCCACCGACCCACTGTACCAATGTTCTAATACACGTTTTACAAACTCCCCTAACGGCTGAGTAAGTTAGTGGAACCAGTGAGACGTCTGGTATCTAAATTCATCCTCCGTTGTCCGTTTTACTTCGGATGGGCGGGAGAGCCAGTCAGCCGCTCCAAGAAAAATGCCTCCAAAAAGGGAGGCTCGTCACTGGAAACGAGACTGGGCTGTCACCTATACCGAACGTCAATCGTGGACCTGTGACCCGGCTCATTCTTGGATGCGGCTGGTCTCATGGTAGTTTGGGTGCTGTTGGCGCTGTTTGCCTTCCTGGATAGGGTCCGCGCGCCCATCGCTGTGCTTCGTTAAAGACACTGAACGATATGGTGGCTAACCGATGTCAGTAACGTTCATGCCGTCAGTTTCTATTCAGGTTGTCTGACTGATTGTTGGAGGTGAATACACCTCGGATGTCTGGGCTGGGCTAGCTCTAGTTCTCCCTGGTTGCTCCATTTCTTCCTTTCTTCGTTACTAGGCTTTACTTAAATAAATTGACATGGGTGTAGGCAGTAAAGCACCAGTGTTCTCTTCTGGTGTTGCTGTCACTGATGGTGACGATGAGTTCATTCAAATCAAGATAGACCAAATATTATTTTTTGTGGCCGTCTCTCTCTCTCTCTCGTCCTACATAGACCGGAAGCTAGCCATCCCAACCCAAGAGTCCGTGGACTGTTTCCTATAGGTGGACGTCACCACTAGTTCATTTGTAGTGCTTCCACCTCTGCACACATTTGCTGTTTGTGCTAGAAGCAAAGGAGTTTGGTCGGATGAATAAACGCGAAAACCAACAAGGTGTGCAAAAGTAGATATCATGGACGACCGACTAGCAAATTCTTTCCCATAGTGTTTGGCGAGGTAGCCGTGCAAAGAAGTCCCTTAATCAAACAGGGTGGTTGCACAAACCATATTGGATCAGAGTGCGAAGCACATCTACCGAAAGATACGCGGACTGAAAAATGACACTCGACTGCGTTCATCAGACAATCTTCGGAATCTCAACACACTCTTGCTGTCGCTATTCACTGGTAACAGCGTTTCCTTGCTCGTCAGATATGGTTTGAATTCAGCCCCCAAACGGACGTAGATTGCTGTTCAGTTCGAAGCAGTAATACGTTCTCCACTACCATGGACAGATCCAATGGCTTCACATGTCATACAAAGCCTGGACTCAATGCATAACATTTGGATTATCCAGGTTCAACTCCACACTGACTCTTTGAATTGGCAGTTGGTTCTTTTATTGATGGTGTTGTTCGAGGGGTAAAGATGCAAGCTCTTGCTAGATACTTTTCATTCGACTGTAACTGCAGACGTTGAGTTACATTGGTGTACGACCTACGGGGAGTATTCCAACCTGACTGTAAAGGTCCGCTTTTGGTTACACATCATAATCCTGAAGGTGGATGATTTGCTAAGCACTGGTTACCTAGCCGGTACTTTGGTGATCATTTTATTCTGAAGCACAAAATCCCGCACCCGATCACCCAATATGCCACCTATTAGATTGTAAAAAACGGTCAGTATGAACTTTTGTTAGTAAGGTGAATGTACACCCTCTGGTTACTACCCCTGATCTGCACGAGAAATTTGTTTCTCGATAATCTTCCGGATTCCAGACCGATCGGTGACTGATACGATTTACAACGCTTATATATCCGATTGTCTGCAGTACTGCAGCAATGTACGTTTATATTCATGGTCAATCTGGTATCTGTAGAACACCTCGCTTCCCCTGTTTTTGGGTCCGATGTTGAAGATGTACACAAACAAACTGTGCCAGACAGCTTCACTTTACCTCCCTCCTGTACCTAACATTGTTCGCGATTTTTTTCGGAGTTATATCGACATACATAGCAAGTCAACTGACTGTCAAAGGTTGAAATCAGCCACTCTTGCCATGTAAGCTATTTTGGACACAGCCGTCGGAGTAGCCGATGTGGTGTGCGCGGAATATGACACACTGGCCTATGTCGCTTTGATTCCTGTGTAGATTTCTTACATTTTCCCTTTCAAATCAGTTTTTGTTCACTCCACTTCACTGTTGTAAACGATAACAAATTAGACTGCCTTTGCTGCATTCGATATTGCATCTTGCAATCGATTGGCGCGAGTTCTGGTTTGCTAGCTAAGTTTCAGCAGCACACTGTTCGACTATACTGTGGTTCTGATACTAGTGTGACCTGCAAACCGTCCTAGTTGACAAGCTGAATGTAAGCAGTTTACGCGGCACATTGACCGGTATTCCTGAAACCAGCTTATCAAAGTGCTCCAAACTGTTTTATCGACGTTTATCAGCTGCGATTTCGGATCACAACTAGTCCGAAATGTGAAACACGTTTTTCTTGTCGCTTTTGTTTCTCCTCACTCAATTGTTCAGGGAAATGGCAACAACTATCGTTGTATCACTGCTACTGCCTTCATAATCGACGCTTCGTCCTGTTTTTCCGGTCTTACTGATACTGGTCTTACTGCTTTCCGTGTTCCAGGTCAAACGTATACATGAGTACAAACGTCAGCTTCTTAATTGTCTTCACGTGATCACCCTGTACAACCGAATCAAGGCAAATCCGGCTGTTGAAATTTGCCCGCGCACAGTGATGATTGGTGGGAAGGCTGCCCCAGGCTACCATATGGCTAAATTGATCATCAAGCTGATGAACTCCGTGGGCAAAGTGGTCAATTCGGATCCAGTTGTTGGTGGTCGTCTTAAAGTGAGTCGTTGCACGTGAATCAGGGAAAATTTATCCTCTTTTTCCGTTCGTATATTCAGACACGATCGACGCCTGACTCATCGTATAAGTTGGACAAATGACTCTCTAATGTGATTGTCGGTTCTGTAGGTAGACCTGTGGTAAAAGTGCATGAACTCCATTACTATAGCCCAATTATTGTTGGATTATAAGTAGATGTTTATTCGACCTGCTTGCTTTCTGAACACACTCCAGATTACTGCGGTAGTCTTCACTGGGTGTCGTTGTAACAGAGACTGCCTTTTGAATCTGATCAACACCATACTCTCTGGAAAGTTTCCCATTAGGAGGATTGATGAAATCCTCAGTTTTATGTGACAGTCAAGTGGCTTTTGAGTCAAGCATTTATTTTTCACCAAATCTACTATGGTTTTTCTTTATGTTATACGCTATTCTCTCTTCACCTTTGTTGTGAAGAGACTGGTCCTTCAAATATATCGCTTTCAATGCGTAACTACCCGAATTCCGAACAAACTGAACAAGCCTTCGCCTCCAAGGCTTGGTTGTATGCCCCACACTCCCGTTTTCCGGTGATCGAAACTGTAGCAGCTCGAACCAATGTGCCTATGTTACACGGTTTATAGCTAATAAATTGAAATTGAATTGGTCCTAATCGTGGTCCGGCGTCTTGCAAACTTCTATAACTCACAGAGGGAGAACATGCGAATACAGTACCCACGAAGTTCCTCCTACCATGTTATTAGTGTTTTAACAGACAGCCTTCTGACATTCCAGATCGGGGTAACACCTTGTTCCTTAACAAGTTAAACCACTCCGGTTGTCTTTCCTGTGGTCAGGTTTTTGGGCTGAGGACTCTACTCGTCATCTTGTGTAATTTTGGACACCTTGGCATTATCTCAACTTACACACAACCGTGAAATATGCGAATGGATGTCCTTCATGTAGCACCAGTCGGGGCGCTTCACACAGCAGAGCAAGCGAAAAGAAGTATCTTTTGTCACCTCTAATCGGTTTTCATTGTTTTCTCGTAATGCCTCTGTCCCACGTATTAATCAATCCCCGATAGGCACGCCAGTCAGACTCCCAGGGATGTTAGCCATTCCTCATGTATGCCGCCTCGCACCTGCGTTCCAAACCACGCTCCCCTATCTTAATCTCAGTTTTTAATATATGGACTTTTAAGCAAGTTGGCCAGCAAGCTGCGTTTGCACGCTGCAGACGAGTTATCGATAGACGTTTGCTGCACTTCTGAAACCGTATTATAAAATGCAAGTGATCTTCATTGGACACTATCGTCTGTGAACTTCAGGTGATACTGCAGCTCGCCCCGCCGCCGTTGTTATTGCTCTCCCGTAAACATCCGGATCTATGTTGTCTAACTATCCATTTCCATGAGAACACGTACTACCAACCGCGCTTTATTTATGGCGTCTACTTATGCACCAACCATCAACCATAGCCTTGATTTGGTGGAAGGCACCTTCTGTCAAGAACAAACCACCCCTTTGTCCAACGAGAAGAATTCAAATAGAGTTGTAATGGCTGGAGACTTCAGCGCACACCTAGGGCGCCACAGTTCATCGAAGCGCTTCTTGGTGGTGCATTTGGTCTAGGTGCTGAAAAAAAATCGTTCGGCTTTAACACCCTTTTGTGCCTAGCTGCCATGCCACCCAAAGGAAGCACGAGGGCTGGGATACTGCCAGGTTGCCCAAGCCTAGACAGGGGGAAGTCGAGGGGCAGAGGTCGGGTTCGAAGCACGGACCTTCCGGTTCGTAAGCTGGCGCCTTAACCACTGAGCCATCTCGCCTAGGCACTGGACGTAATGTCAATGGTGAGTGCACTTTGCAAATTTGTACTGACCGTGTATCATTAGCGCCAGTTTTGGGCGCGGTAGTGTACCCCCACTTCTGAGCAATCATGGAGCCTAATCGGTCATATCCCCATCAACCATCGATGGCCAGGTTCAGTTCTTGGTTGCCGGTCACTGCAGAACGCGTTGATTCAAATCATGCTCTCTTCTGGTGTAGATTCTCATTAATCTTCCCTAGTAAACCTAAGGAACGAGTCCATCTTTCGTCAGTAGGAAAGTTTTGTGGCCCCCAAGTTAGGGGAACTTACCGATGCTTACTCTGCGGTGCTGCGTGAGTGGTCTCTTCCCAGGATCTTGATCGTTACTGCAAGTGGATAAACGCAGCTGTGCACGACGCCGGAGATTCGGCTTGTGGCTTTGCCGGGTGTGTACACGGAACGGTTACTGTCGCTCCTTGAGGCGAGGTGCAACTGATAAACGATGGGTACTTCTTCATCTCAAGCAAACCCTTCATATGGATAGAGAGTCTTAGTGGAACCAAAACGTTCAAGAAATTGAAGATTCTGGTGCGGCCGAGAATGCACGGAAGCTGTTCCAGCTAATCTCCAAACCCGGACCCAAAGGACTGTCCGTTAGTGCGTAAATAAAAAAATAACATTGAAAATCTAACACATAATGAGGACCTGGATCAGTCCTGCTGACGGTGTCTTTCTCAGGCATGGTACTCATATGTGTTTACCTTGTTGTCGCTTTAAGGTGTAGGGGTATCTAGTTCTTGATCGTTTTCCATAGGGCTGTTTGTTGTAAGTTACCGTATGGCTGTATGGCAGTTAAACAAAGTATTTACTGCCTGTGAATTGTTGTCCGTAATGGTACTGATCTCTTTAATGGGTCCCTTTTGATGGATGATTCTCCTGTGATGGACAATAAGCATGGGCTACTATTAGGGCACCAATGCCCTATTTTTGTGTGAAACAAACACTGTGAGACTCTTCTCACAGTCTTAAATTAATCTGGCCTTAACTGTCGCTCACTGTTTCGTCTTCCCTCTGGCTATCTGATTAGTCATGTGCATTTTCACTTGCAATAAAGTAGCAAACTGAGTTCCTTGATAAACCATTGTTGGCCCCAATTGATTTTCTGATTCACGCAACCTGTTTTGGACTTGACAATTAAGGAATTAACTTTCACCCATTAGCTATGTGTGCCAGCGAAATACACAGCTGGAATTCGAGAGTGAATGAAACTGGCCCGAATTGGCAATATTTTGCACGCTTGATTTGTCAGAATGATCAACTTTGTCTTCAGGAATGAACGTACGAGATAAAAGTTAGTTGCTCAAGACCGGAGCAGGATTTGTTTGTGCTGAGCTTCTATGGAACAGATTAAACTTGCAAAACCGTCGAGGGCAGCACAATTCATTTTATATTTATCAGCACGATTCCAAGGTGCGCCAGCTGAGACGCACGTGATCCATGAGTGTGCTTTCAGGAAACAAGCGTGTGCGGCTTCATTGTTTTGAGACGGTGTAGTCTTTACACTCATAATCGTTAGTTTTACACTAGTAGAGACGTTTTCCGTGACATTCCTTCGACCGTGCTAAACTATTTCCATTTCGTCTTTTAGGGCCATGAGTGTCTTTTTCCTCGTGACGTAGGGAACTGAGCCATTCAGTATGATTACTACCATACAAATAAGCTTTCTTCAAGCGATGGAGCTCACAATACTTTAGCGTTGATCACCATTGAGCCACCACTTCTTGGAAGGGTCTGTTGGGTTGACGTATCGAACACCAGCCGTGAAACCATCTTTTTCACGGGAAATCCATTTGTCAAACTCACTAGGCGGTATCAGGAATACTCACCGGGGGTAACGTGGTTTTGAACATCGCAACTCATCATAGCTAAACAGAAAACAATTTCTATGCCAAACATTAATCGCGTTTCCTGATTTCTAGAAAGATGTGGCCCTTGTTAAGGAGTAGCAGGACTAAAATTGCCGAAATTTTCTGGTCCTTTTCATGGAGGATTTGTTACCTTACCCATCAGTTCAACTGTCAAGTTGTCGAGACTCAGTCCCTATTCGGAGGGAACAAATTTCGTGAATTCACTTTATTTCCCCACATTTTGATCCCCCCCCCAATATTCAGTTTCATTCATCTCTCTCCTTCCCCTATAGCTTGTGTTTTTGGAAAACTACCGTGTCTCTTTGGCCGAGAAGATTTTCCCTGCTTCCGAACTGTCTCAGCAAATTTCTACAGCTGGTACGGAGGCATCCGGTACTGGCAACATGAAGTTCATGGTGAGTCTCCGTTCTATCACTTAAAGCAATTGAATTAAATTTAGCACTTTCTAGAAGCTAGGCCCATAAGCTTGTTTGTTCCAGTTCAATTTTATCATTGATCGCCAAGGTCCGAAATATTGTGCAACATATGTTTGCTTATTTCCAAGTTTCATACAATGACCTGGTTTTAGAACAACCGCATCTGGTCACACTAATCCAGCTCTGATTGGCCACCTTTTGAATTACGGGTAACAGTGGCTAGTCTAAGTTCAAAACTGGCGTTGTTCAGAATTGAGCTGGAACATTCCTAAATGTTTACAAATGTTTCAAATGTTGATGTAAAATGAAGGGATCTTTCGGACTACTCACAAAAGAATCAAAACTCGCACGATAATGACAAGCTCAATCTTTTCAAGTCTGCTACTGAAGCAGGTAGCAACAACACAGTGTGAACGTGGATAAAACTCAATTCAGAACATATCTGTTATTCTGGCTGTTAAGCATGAACCCAAGAAGTACGAAAAGTCAGATGACCACTCAGTCGTTGGATACTTTTTTCTTTGTTTAGGCAAACATTTGATGGAAGGCAGGCATCGTGATAAAAGTAGAAAACAGTAGTAAAACAGGATCAAATTCGGCTGGCTGCTGTCTCATCATTAAGATCTAAATAGCGTACCGGACCGAATGAACAATATTTAAAAGCCGTAAAACCTGAGGCTATATGCACCGTTGCTGTGTATAGTGCATAGATCCGGTTCAACTGTCACGGCGTGACCTCCAGCCGGCGGATCGTCAGCGTCTCCCCATAGACCTTTCATCAATAGTCACTTTCCTGTCCCATAACCATAGTACTATGAAGCAGTAGAAAGTTAGATTTGTTTAGGCGGGAAGAGGACAGCTGTCTTGATGCGTGCGTTACTGTTCTGTTGCATGATGGTGTTTTAATCCAACTGATGGTCATATGTGTTTATTTCATCACTGTTCTTGATAACCTCCCATAAGGGCACAAACCTTTTTCAATCAACTCCCCTCCTTTCTACAGTGTATTTCCCTTATGCTTGTACAGCAGTTAAATACCACTGGTGTATAACTTTTGGTAACATCCGCGAGTATCATTCTGAATTTTTTGGAGCGAAAATTCCGTTTTCTCCGCTCATGGGTCACTTGTACTCGGGACAGCACTGAATACGAGCTATCAGCTGAATGGTTCCTTGATGAAGCTGTCAATGATCCAACCGTTCCCTTTTACTTTGCTTAGCTCAACGGTGCGCTGACTATTGGAACAATGGATGGAGCCAATGTGGAAATGTGCGAGGAGATGGGACGTGAAAACATGTTTGTCTTTGGGTTGACAGTGGATGAGGTGGATGCACTGTACAAAAAAGGGTAAGATCTGTCTTTCATGCGAGCTCAGTTCCTGCCTGCAATTTGCTCCTAGTTGCTAGGCCCCTGGTGGGCTAGCAATCCTTAGTTCGTACTCTGAATCATCAGCCCAAATTCGATTTACATCGGATGCTCATTAACTGGTCGCTTGGTTTTGATTTAGCCCCACATTTTTGGCCGAATTTAACCTACTTTTACATGGTCCAAATGTTCCATGCGGATGATTAACGTCCAATCGTCACCAACTCAACAAGTTACTGTAAACTTGTCGAAATCGTAAACACAGATGATTGTTTCGTTGTCAAGACCTGTAGTAGCTAAGTACTTTTCAACCTCTTAGATGAACCAAGGGGTAACTTTGTAGTGTTTGTATTATGGGTTACTGCTCTGTTCTGGTCAACGAGATCTGTTATCGGCTCGTCGCGCCAATTCAGCTTACACATTCATACAGGTCACTGATGTCGATGCTATTTTGGTCTCTACTTCTAAACAGTGGTGTAGATTATTTTTGGATGTTTCTGTGTCCATCTGTATCCATTTAGGAGATGCTTAGCCTTCCCAAGATCTAATGATGACGACCTCTGAATGGAGCGCTAGAACACACCATTCACCGAAAGACTACATGGAGTTTGGTCGCTTCCAATAGCTTGTGAACGAGTCTAATCGAAGCTTGTGTTTTGCAGAGCCAGGCCAATTATCAGGAGAAACTTTGTTGGAACGGAGTCTTTCTGCCGATGGTTTACTGGAGCACACAACAAACGACTCCCTCGGTTTGACCCAACCAATGCAGCCGAAGAATCAGTCGCATTATATTTGCCATTTAAAGTTTCAGAACAAGTAAACAAGCTGCGATCTATTGGAAAATCTATAGATCAAAATATGGTTTCAGGGCAAGGTGTGCGTGTTCGTTTATAGACTTTCTAACTACCTTCTCAAACTCCATGCTATCCGGTTGAATTCAGTCCAAATTGACTAAGCTAAGATCTGCCCTATACCTGCATATCCGGACGCCCAGTTTCGTCTGCTGCCTGTGCTTGATCCTCGGTCCTACAGTTTGCACGACCATTCCACCTCCTGCATCATTCCTCAGTTGCAGTGACACTTAGGGCGGTAAAATTGATCAGTGCCTTTCTCTGGGGATCTCTGTGAGGAACAGCGATCCAGGGTTGTCCGGAAGGCAGACCACAAACGTTTTAGATGGTGACACGAAGGTGTGGGTTATCCATATCGTCTAGACCGGGCATAAGGTCAAACCTGTGTTGCTTTCGCGGTAGTGTTAAGCAAGCAAACCTGAACAATCTTGAAGTTTTGTGAAGTGGTGGTCTAAGCAAATCACCCGAAGTTTTGTGCACAAAGGTTAGTGGCTCAGGCCTCTAGACCACCCTTGAATTGATACTATCCGATCCATCCTACCTTGGTGTCTGTGTGATTTTGTGTTCTATGTTACGATTTTTCGAACCTATCAATACGGAAGTAAATGAAATGGCAGCATCTTACAACCTATCTTCTGGTTGGTCTTACAGATCGGATCAACGGAGATCCAGTGCTTCCAGATCTCTGGGGTTTGTTTTAACTCGTCTCTGTAAGCTGAGATACACTCAGTTGCTATCTGGAGCCTTAAATGCACATTGTCCTGATTTCTGAATGCTTGTGTATTGCGATATTCACAACGCGATGACACCAGCCAATGCTCAGTTGCAGTAAAGAACAGTGACCGTATTGATAGGAGGAATTGTCATTATTCTCACCTCGGCCGGTTGTGTCGGAGGGTCGTCTGCCTTCACTTTGAGTGACAACCTGTTCTAATGAAAGCAAGTCAATGGTCAATGTCGGGCGGCACAATGCAGCTACGGGCCATTAAATTCCAGATTTCAGGCAGCACTAAACAAAGCACCTTTGGGGCTTGGTAGAATGCAAAAAAGATAGTGCACCAGAAATGTCGCAGTCTTTGGCAAGAGGAGGCAGAGGAATTAAGACGGCTTTACGGTCATGGATAGCTTTGGTCAGGTGTTACACGAATTACGAATTACGATCCACCAAAGCACTAAGCTGATGGGATAGAATAGTGCAATTAATGTGGGTCGGTTCCATACCGGCTGATGTGTACGACAGCACCGGAATGAAACTAAACTCTTCGAACACTATTGAATATCGATCGTGTGTCAAAGGGCCGGAGAAGTTCTTGTAAGAGCATCCCCAGCATCTGTTGAAGTTCACGAGATTTCAGAGGAACACCGCCAATTGACAGGCTAGTCACCGAACGGAGTACCTATATACCGTAATCTAGGCATCAAATGTTCGAAACTCTTTAAAAATCAGCCTCCCTTGTTTGATTTGTCGAAAGAAAAAAACAATAAATCCATTTCTTACGCCTTTGCGCTTCATCAGGAGATGTAGGTTTAGAGGTACTGCATTGATTGCCATTAGATATCCGGAAATTTATCCCTACATCTCATAAAGGAGAGACATCTCGCACTTTAGAACATTTTCCATAACTCCAATGGGCAACCCTTTTTTCTCCCTAATTTGGAAGAGTGAAAAGTTTTTCACCAACTTCGTGTGTGTGTGTGTGTGTGTTTACGAATCTGTATCGATCGATAACAGCACTGGTTTCAGTTATACGTTCCAATATTCGGATTTTTGGCCCTTGGTTGCTATTTGCTTGCGTCTTGTAACCTAAATGGTGGACATTGCATCCTGGACACGTGAATCGTCCTCTGATTAGACCATTTTCCTTGGTGGTGAATGGCTTGTTTGTATGTCTGTCAGCAGTAGTATCACACCAATATGTAGTTTGGTCACTGAAGGTTGTCCCTTTTACCGACCACTAAAATCTGTCTGCAATCATTACTGTTTTTCTCGATCACAGATGAATCTCAGGCCTGATTGGTTCACATCCGCCAGCAGCATCGATCTTGTTCGTGTGCATCGCACACAGACCATCTATTTGTTAAAATGTGGTGCTCGCTGGTTTGGGTAGTAATATGATTTTAGTGTGTACGAGCGCTTCATGATGGTTTCTCTTTTCTCACCACCTTCGCAATTGCACCCATCTTGTGACCTCAACTTCGTAAACCTCAGTAGATGTGTGGTGAAAGCATTAGCCGATGAACGGCAATAAGCCCAAGCCCCTTAGTAAGCGTCTGACAGTACCGACAGCCACCAAACTGCCTGTATTCTCGACAAGTGCTCTCATTTACACACGAATTTTGTTCTGACAGGAGACTCAACGGGATCCAGCTCAACCTCTCGTTTATGACCATCCGCTTCAGTTGCGGGCCATCGTGAACGAGAGGTTGAGCTGGATTGAGTTGAGTCTCCTGTAAAAACCAAATTCGTGTGCAAATGAGAATATATGTCGAAATCTGTTCAATTTAGGTTCAACTAAAACGTAAGGTTGACGGGAACTCGAGGACTGCACCTCCCTGATAAGCCCCAAGAAGGGCGAAACCGGTCGTGGGCTGTCAAAGGGTTTTCAGCAATCTTATGAGTAGTGTGTTAGGTCTAAACAACTACATGTATTTCTCCTTCATGTATTCCCTTCTGCTATGTCCTACCTTACCCACCACAGTTCATGGTTACAAACCCCATGTGCAGTCATGGCCTTCTGTGCACAATGGTAGTGTACATTTTCGGCTTGAATGACAAATAACCAGGGGCAAAATGGCGACGTAATTATGGATTTTGCTCTGAAGATTAGCTTTGTTCAAACAAAATTAAGGCCAACTCTACGGTAGTAGACACAGGAGGTACTCACTTTTACCCAGAAAGTTGTTGACATGGGAACTCTAGGGGTAATGACTTCTTGCGCTACCTTCAGATATATTGGGAACTTCAGCTAGTGCGCAGTGTTTTTTCGAGCCGTGAATGTAACTCAGATCTTTACACTATTTGGCAATCACTGAATGAGTTACTGGGGTCACTTAACCTAAGGTAAAACGCATATTGGAATGAAGTCACTAAATGAACGGTCAGTGAGTGAGTTATTAAAACAACGCCAATACTCTCCTGACGGATTTATGTAAGTCTATGATTTTAACCGTGTGCTTAGATTATCGTTCTCAAGTGGGGGAATCTCACCGAATTTATGCCTGCTTGTCCTTGTTCCTATGTCAAGAGTTGAAGGGCATTGGTTGCGTCTGCAGTGAAACAGCAGCTTTTTTGGTTATTGTCTTCCGTAAGTACTGTGTTTCGGTTTCTTTAGTAATTTAGTGGAGCCTGTTTCTCGAACATAAGTTAATGTTTGATCCGTTGCTTCGGGTATGAAGTAACGTTAGTTTTTGGCACGTGCTTTCAGTCGAATTTGATTGTACAAGTGGAATTCGTTGTTGGACGCTAGCCTGTCCGGTTATTATGACGTATTACTTGTAATTTCGCCTTTTGTTACCAGTTCGAGTGTCCATCTGGCTAGCCATTCGTCCACCGTATATGGTCCCAATGTCGTGTTCGTAAGCCGTTTTTCAACAGATCAAGTTCGATGGTGTACTTCGCAAATAGATTACTGTTGATCTTGTCTGATCTTTGACTCCTTCATTCATCGCTTGCAGCTATAAACCAGGGGATTACATTGAGAAAAATCCCGAATTGAAGCTGTGCCTTGAACAGATTCGGGATGGCTACTTCTCCCCGGAAAACCCACAACTGTTCGCCGATATCTACAACAGCCTAGCATTCGATGATCGGTTCTTGTTGTGCGCGGACTATGCCGACTACATGCGTGCCCAAAAGGAAGTTGAAGTGGCCTATAAGGTATCTGTCCACCTCGTTTTCGTTTTATCAATTATGTAACTCTTCTGCAGCAAACGGCTTGTCCACTATATCATTTGCGTAACTTTTTTTTACGATATGCTTCCTTTTTAAGCGCTTTTGAGTTATCAGGGGGGGACAGCAGTGCACTACAAACCTACAAAACTGTCGGCCAATGGTGGCACGGATTCGAGAGATCACCGAAGTTGAACTCGGGTTTTGCAAGCAAATATCTGCGCGTCCACAGAATTATACGAAGAGCAGCGAACGCTGCTGTCTGTAATATAATAAATATCCATGATTTTGCATTAATAAATTGACATTCCCCTGAAGTGAAAAAAGTCCCTTTCGGTTCATTTTCGGGAATATAGCATGTTGTCAGAGGAGCAGATGACTGCAGTCCCACTCCAACGCAGTCCGCCTGCGTCACTTGATATGGTAGTTTAGTGGGGGGAAAATCGTTCAGCCGTAGCACCCTTTCGGTGCCTAGCTGCTATGCCACCCGAAGGAAGCACGAGGGCTGGGATACTGCCAGGTTGCCCAAGCCTAGCTAGGGGAAGCCGAGACGCAGAGGTCGGGTTCGAACCACGGAACTTCTGGTCAGTAAACTCCCGCTCTAACCACTGAGCTATCTCGCCCCTGAGCTGCATTAAAACTGGTCGCTATGGAGACATAGCCATGGCGATTTTTTTCAATCCCGAACAACTTCCACTTGGAAACCAAAGAGTGACGGTTGGCGACATTCCGACATGCAATTGCCGAATATCAGGAAGGTCAGATTCCTGAAACTAAATCCAGAACGCCCGAAACTTACTGCGAACCGCTTGAGGAAGGTCACCGAGTCTACGGACCAGAAAAGCCAGATATCGATTGAACATCCAAACAGTCAGTTGGCGATGACTGACGATGCTCGAGTGCTCAGACGTGGCCCAGAAGCGATGCTAATCAATCACTCAATATCGACTGCGACGCTAAGGTTCTGGAGCTGGGGTTTGCAGTCATTTACAACACAATCTGCCTGTATCCTTCTCAGTTCATTGGCGTTTCAGGCGAAAAAAGACGCCACAGATACATTGATGATACTTGCTGCCTTCGAGCGCTATTGTCTGGGACAAACAAACGGTTCTTCAAACGGGACCGTTTAGTTGGTGAATTCATCGACCAATACGTCGTCGCTTTGTGAGAATAGGCTTAATCACCATTTTTCCAGCTGTAAGAAAAATATTCTGATTCGGGGTCGTGTTGTACTGAGGATCAGCGATGACGACATTTCGAAACGCTCGCTGAAGTTCTTACAGCTGAACCGTTCACGGTGTACCAACATTTGTCGCAGCTTCAGAAGGCTATATGAAATATTTGGCAAGAGAAAGACTGGAAGGAGACCTAAATGCTGTGATGTAAACAACCTTAGGCGACCGCAAATTCTGTGGGATGAAACATGAACCCAGAAAGGAAAGCCTAATAGTGCAAGAAGTGTGAAAAGATGGAGTATTTCGCGAGCCAGCGTCCTTCAGTTCCTCTCAAGTCTGTCTCACAGACGGTCGATGAACAATACTCAAGCAATGTTCAAGGTGATTGTAATGCGAAACCTGGGTGAAGTGTATGGTACAAGTTCTGAATCGATTCAGGAGCTAAGGCAGCATAATTCCAGGAGACTATTGGTGATGTGCCTGCCAAACCCTCCACAGTCGTTCTGCGACTGTGGAACGGAGCAAGAACCACACCGTAAGGTCGAATCCAGTTAGCTGTGACCAATCTGGATGACGGCGAAGGTTTCTAGTTTTCATAATGGAAACGGGTTCGACTTTACTGCTCGTGCTTATAGTAATCCAGAAACTGAATTTTATTATCCTTATTCATGCGAATTTCGTTCATTTGTTTGACACACACTATTTTCGAAAGCATGCCTTGGTTTTTACCCAGCTTAGGATGTCTTTCAGGGGAGGTTAGTGGATGGTATCGCCCCTGTTGCCTTGCCGGTAATAGCGTTATGCTAGGTGTTAGAAATTGAGCTAGGCTATTGGGGTTGCGAGGGCCTACGGACTACGTGAGCCAATTCACGGTAACTGAAAAAGTAAGGAACAATCTAATTATGCATTGACCCTAAAGCTTTGACCGCTGCGTCACCAATAACACAGTACTGCATTCCTAGGCAGACAGTTACATGGTGGAACTCAACCCACCAGGTTCTTTACGAAGGCCGATTTTAGCAGCCTCAGTTGAAAAGGAAATCTAGCTACCTAACGGCGTTTGGCAAACCCTTTGGTCAGTCCCGTTGGTTTCGCTTACCATTTAGCCTCAAGTTTCCAGGAGGGTTTTTCCAAAACGCCTTGTTCGTGCCGTCGACGGACTTTCAGGAACACTATGCGTAACCGATAATGTGCTCATCTACGATCGGACGATTGAAGTGCATGATCAGAAGTGAATAGGTCTAATACGAGAGAGGGTTGATCACCAAGTCACCTCTGTCACATTCCATAGACCTGCGCTTATAGCGGACATTTTAAAGGCATATCCAGAGAAATTCAGGATAATCTTATCTATGCTGAATCCGAGTGACCCGAAACGAGTAGCAAAGTTGTAAGAAATGATGGGCTGGTTGGATCGAATTTTACTCTATTCGGTTGATCTAATGAAACCGCTTTGAAGATTAAACATGGGGGGATGCTGTGGCGTTGGAATGACCCGCAAAAGTGCGCGTTTGAAAAGATTAAACGAATAGTGACCGAGGTACCAGTGCTGGCCTGTGCCGCTTTTCGTGCAGTACGATAGCAATCAATCAGGCATGAGAGCAGTACATCCAATGGGCTATGGGAGCTGAAGTCTGACACATTCAGAAAGTAATTATCCTCCGATAGCAAAGGAATCACCAACGATTCTCTTCGTACTTGAATGGTTCAGTACGTACATCCTCAGTAGAAAAGTCGTTGTGTTGATCAGTCGCAAGCCGCACAGTGATGTCCCGAAACGCTCGCAGCGACGCTACCAATTAATCATGGACATAGATGTATATTGGCGAAACGGTATCCCATTCAGGGCGCTGAGGAATCAAACCACGAGTTCAAGGTCGTTCCCAGTGGCTAAGATTCGAGAGTCTACCAAACGAGATGCTATTATGATGGAACCTATAAAACCGATTGCACATGTTCGGCGTGGTGAAAAACAAGAATTGTGATCGAAAACGATATATTACTGAAGGCAGATCTCTTGGTGATTTTGAGGAGGGTTGAGAAATGGAATACCGAACGAACTGCATGTCACGCACTCCGGCTTCAATAGCAACATTCGAAGGGCAAGAGATCTGTTTTGTTGGCCAGGAATGACAGGCAAAATTAAAGGGTATGTGGCGAAAGGTAGCCTCTGGAAAACGTACGATTGAAAACAAGTCGGAGAACCCATACTTTTGTGGGAAGTTTCAGCTTGTCCCTGGTCAATGGTTAACTATAGTCGAAAACATATGGTGATAGTTGACTACTACGGTCTATTATTTTGAGGTCTAACAACTCACAACCTTGAGCGCAGTGACTAGTCAATCGTATGTGTTCTCACCTGGATATCTGAGTTGTCTTCGGATAACGGTCCGCAGTTTACCAGCGGAGAGTTCCAGCGCTTCAATCAATCAATTCGAGCGTTATACTAGCATCTCATATCACATCCAATCAAATAGCAAAGCGAAACCTATTATGACGGTCCTGAAGTGTTCGAGTGAAGGCTCCTATCTGGTGTTACTGGAGCAAAGTAACATACCGATGCAGTGATTGGATATGGTCCTGTGCGAGGAATATTCTGCCGCAGAACGCGTACAGTAATGCTTGCGGTAGCGAAAGCTTTAGATCAAACTGAAATTACCTACGCGAAATAAGATCTGTGCAATGGCATTACTGTGACAACACCCACCAGTTTCCTGAACCTTAGGAAGGTGATAAGGTATATGTTCAGTGTGATTCCTAAAATCCCAAACTGGAGATGACAGCAAAGGTAATGGAGAGGTGCAACTACTGTTCATACAACGTAGACGGTACAACCAAGCGTAGAAACTGGAGACAGCAAACCTCGAACTACGGACAACACACGAAGATTGGGATAGTTTTTCGTAATCAAAAAGATTTGGGGCTACCAAGCCTCCACGAGTCTACAACACCATCCTCCAACCAATCAAATGGGCTTTTCACTGAAGGTGACCTCGGGTTTTCACTGTGTAGTTATCAACACTCCATTTTATTCAATACTGCAAACGGAGACTGACTGACCCGAAGTGCCGCCGAGTCAGTCGGATAAGGGACCAGTGATGAGCAAGCATATCTGAAACAATAAAACATCCGATGAGCGGCGAACGATGCGTTCTACAATCCAATGAAAATCCATGATTTGGCACCAATAAACTGATATTCCCTTGGAGTGAAGGATCTTTTTTTATTGCGTTTCGGGAATTTGTTTCTTGTTCTGAAGGTAGAATGAGTACTACCCACGCAGTGGGATGTAGTGTAAGAAATCAATTAGGGTGTGTTATTGAAAACCCGCTGAGATGACACAGGACTACTTTGCGTTTATGTTGGAATGCATACCATATTCGAAGCTTTCCTTCTTTTAGTTGGTTCCTTTATACCTTGCGCAAACATAAATAGGTGAATGTGGTAAACGGGCATCCACCGCAGTTCTTGCGACCTATCTTTGTCGGTTCTCCTGGAATAATTGTACACACTTCGGTATTATTACCGTTGTGTTTTGATCAAAGAGGGTTCAGACACTGACTGCTAAACATTGGAACCTGGAGTGTGCCGTTAACCTGTTACCATTCTTGTCTGGATTCTCAGTTATAAACATGTTTTCGGTTGAATTTCGCATCCTAGTCAATATGTTTGAGCTACTTCCCCGGTAAATACTGGTTCTGTGTATTGCAGAAGTTGCGTCACATTTTGCTCCTTACTTTACCCACTCGTGTTCTACCTTTCATTACAGGATGAGACACGTTGGGCCCGTATGATGTTGATGAACATTGCTTCTTCGGGCAAATTCTCCTCCGATCGAACAATTCGCGATTACGCCCGTGACATCTGGGGAGTTGAACCGTCCACAGTTAAACTACCTCCACCATTCGAGCCAGTAGATAAAAAGTAGACTGAATACACTCTTTTGATCAGTGAAAACCCTCTGAATGATTTCTACCCCCGCTAACTCATTTTCTCCCATACACACTCTCATTCAACCTTCTTTATGCGAACTTGGTACTGTCGGAGATTGACCGACTCTGATTTCTTTTTCGCTCTTGTCTCCAACGTAACAACTCTTAGTTTTTCCACTTGAAGCCATTTTCAAAAATGTCCAGTTTTAATTTATTTCACCCCATAATATCGATCGGTAGCTATTTTTAATGACGCATTCTGGTTGAACACTGTTCGTCCATATGGTATTTTTTCTGTTTTGGTGACTCAGCATGGCACCTCTGCCTTGCTACTGGCCTTTTCAACCACAAATCTATGACCATGATCTGAAAATCGGAGCTTCCCCCTGCCCCGTAAATCCTATCCTTTCATCTTGAATGTAATCATGTACGACCAAAGTACACAACAATTGTTCCATACTCTCACTCCCTCTCTCTCTCTCTCTCTCTGTTAATGTTTCCCCGTACTTCTTTGCGTAGTTTACAATTATTGTTATTTCGAGAACAAAAACGCTTTTGTTTTAGAAGTTTGGACGTATTCACCGGTCCTATTGACGATCTTGCCTAATAATGGAATGTTTCGCGGTAGGCTTGGCTCTAACAGTAGTTTTGTTACAGTGTTTCTGGTCTTGATGGTTCTTTAGGATTGATGGATCAATAGCTGAACCAATCTAGCCCACCCTGTTCATTAAAAGCATGAACTACGTTCAATCCTGTTTAGACACGGCAATCCATTCACGCAGCTGTAGTTTTAGTCTGAGCTCGAGATAGCTCGGTGGTTAAGGAGCGAAACCGTCCACCTGGAATGTTTGTTGTTCCAAAATAACCCTGATTTTTCGATTGGTCCTGTTTGGGCTTGGGAAGCCTGGCAGTATCTCCGCCCTTGTGCTTCCTTTGAGTTGCACGGCAGCTGTAGACCGAAACGATGTCAAAACTGAGCGATTATTTTTATCGTTAATGTCGGTATGGTTTTATGATGTCATTGGCACCCAGCGGTTGGTGGAAGCAATGCCAGGTAGTAGGTTAACCCAATAAGCGATCTGGCACTGTAGAGGAGTGGGACCGAGAATCACTTGTTTTACTCATTGTCGATTACCTCGCTTTCAGTAGGGTGATCCTCCCGAAAGAAAGGATACCATAGGTAAACGGCCATTACGGTTTCTCCCTGGGATAGCCGCTATTCATTTCAGTGGTTGGCGGGGTATGATGCAGTGATTCAGCACTGTTGAAACTACTGCATCTGTACCAATTGTTGTTTCGAGCGTGTACTCCAGATTTCCTCTTGATCGTCTGCTAGTTTTGTGATTGTGTAAAGCGGATGCATCAGTACACCATACAAACTCGGGATGATTCAGCGATTACGTCACGAGTTACTGTGGTTCCAGTTTTGGTGTCTAACCCCACCCTGCCTGTTTGATTGCTGTTGTCTAGGTTTGGGCAACCTGACAGTACTTCAGACCTGGCGCTTCTTTCTAGCCGCGTGGCAGCTCTACACTGAAAAACTACCATTTTATACTATTCATGTCCGGACTGGATTATGAAAACCAGCTTGGATCCAGTTGATCTTGCCAACCCAGCTAAGTCGCTCACACATCGCCCACGTATTGTAGGCCTTGTCTACGGAAATGACTTGTGTGATGCGCCCGTTGTTTTGAATTTTGGTTTGAATTTTTTTACGGCATGGAAAAAAGCAACGCATTGGGCAAAAGTAATGCTGTCAGTGCGCTTGTCGCGTCCACATGGTGCGGGAGTGTTCTTAGTTCCAGAAAAGAATGCGGGTACTGCTGTCAACTGAGTACCTAGGGGGGGACGCTTTTTCGAATTTGTGCGACTTTTAATTCACACAAAATATCGCATTGCAAAACTTGCTGCTGGCTGCAGGAAAATAGAATGTCCTGGTTCTGCTTCTCTGACTACGTCCAGCTTCAGTGTCCTAAAACTATACTGAAATTTTCATCCAGACAACTTTGAATGTCCTTAGAACTAACCGGTTTAAGTTGATTTCGTTCACAGCTTTATCGTGCTAAGCTCGATCAAATCAAAATATTCCTCTTGGACGGTGCTGCGTTAGGAATGTTTGCTGATCGGGATTTCACGCTCCAGGAATTTTCGGAAACCTGACCATCAGTCCGAAAATATGCAAGACTCACACAACCATGCCAGGTTGGTTTTCAAATTGTGAAAAGCGTGCAAAAACCTGGCAGGACAATGAACAGAAATTCAAAATCGGGTATAATTACTACTCGATAAGTGTTAGGTCTATCTGCACGTTGCAGTGAACAACAGTAAGCTAAAGTTCCATTTTGTCACTCATTCGGGGCATTACTTATCGTTTTATTAGCTCCGTACGCTTGTGTAGCCAGTTAATGAATTTCACATGTTCTTTCTGCCTGCCATAGTGTCGTCAAATTCCACTTTGGATGTTGTTCATGGAGAGTGGAGTAAGAACAGATGCTACCTTGAAATTGTGAACACGGAAGACAGCATCTCACATAGCATCTGTTTGTTTGGATGATTTTTTGATAAGTATGGTGCGTATGTTATCATTCAACATCCATTGTAATTGAAGACATTACTGTTATTGCGCCAACCTGATGATAAATAGACATTTCAATGAGGGCGCCTTGCGAAATGATATAGAAGCAAACAGAAAGCTACAAATGACGTTAGTAAACTCCATTCCGTTGACCAAGTAGTTTGCCTCAAAGCAGCCAACAAAAGTTCCGATAAAATCTAGTGAGATTCTCTGTGAGTCGCACTGGGAGAAGGCAAACTTTTTGTTAAAACAGCAAGGTCTTCAAAATTGCCTCGAACTTTGGCTTCATAAAATTACGGTGAATTGTTTTGAACAGGAACTGTGCGTTTATCATTTTCAAGGTCGTTAATAACTTGTAATCTCAGTTTTTCGAGACCTTTGTGTGGTTTCATCCATCCCACTGTCAGAAATCGCCTCAGACCAAAGGGACGCGGCTCTCAGGCAGAAATGCGTCGGTGGTTTGCAGATTCCTTTCAAAAATCTCGAGGTGCACATCCTGAAAAGACGGACCCATAGCGCATAGGGAAACACGGGTCAGGGTGCTTCAAGCAGTTTACGTAATGCTATGGCCGGTGAAATCACTCAGGTAGGTGGACGCAATCCGTTCCGGGTAAATAATCCCATCACGTGTCCTCAAAAATAAACAAAGCAAAACCAGCTTTGCTTCCGACGTTTGCTGAATGATTTTTCCTCAATGACCCTCAAATGTCTTGTTTTGGGATTTAAACCTCGGCGTTTTTCATCGATCCATCTTTCGCACAACAAGATGTTTGGCCATGTATTATTATTACCGGTGAATTATCGCTCCTTTCTAACTCCGTCCGCTACGTTGACGGACTCTTTGTGTGTACACGCCGGAAAGCTGAATATACATGTGGCTTCCTTGTCCTTACGTGACTTGACCTTAGTCACGCGAATAAGGCTTGGCGCTTAGTTAGATTGTGTTTCTAAATAATAGTAACATTTCCATACTTCTGCGTGCTCCAGTCGATTTTTCCGACCTTTTTGTCCTGTCCCGCTAATCCATGGGATAATCACGGGTGTTTTGTAAAGCCTGTCGGATGCTAAACTAAGCAAACTATCCACAATCAGCTGAGGGATATCACTGGATTTTCAGCCTCCGAAAATCATGATTCCCCCGTATCTTGCAAACATCTGACCGGACATCCTAATTTTGTTTCGATCTTTTGGGCCACATGGAGATAATCTACATCAAAACCTATAGATTTTCGTCTCCGTATCTCCAGGCGCCAGTCACGGAGAAGTTACGAATCTCGACAGATCAAACTGGTGATTAGGCACCCGTATGCAATTCACACGCAAATATTATTTGGCCATAAAAGCCACCTTGAGATGCGGAATCCTGTAAAGCAAATATCCCATACCCTAAACCACTGACGACAACAAGCTCAATAGCTTTTTGTTACCTACAACCTACCTGCATTTGATACCTATCAAGAGTGCGAATATGTAATCAGGTGACTTGAGCATTGGTGAACTAGCGGCCCGGATTTACCCTCGCACATGCAACCCAAGAAATGTCTGTTCTTATTTAACCTGACTAATTCTTTCCCACGTCTTTTATCCTCTTCAACGGCCACTCACTAAAGCCAGGCTCATTCATGTGATCGCGTCAAGTACAAACTTTTACTATCCGGAACCCCCACTCACCGCAGTTCTGTGATTCCTTGTTTGATCCATTTTTCACTTAATCCCACTGTCCTGGTTAATAGCCTCGCGTCCCGTCTACTTGTTCACAGTGCGTGTTGATCAGTATTTTAGACATTTTTCTAACCGTATATCGAATTATTTCATTTATGTGCTGAAAATTCACCTTAGGATTCAAGCAGCTGTAATTGTCTTGAATTGACATGATTTGATTTGAGTCGAGGTCCTCGTTGGACCAATGTCTGCGCTAGAAAAAATCCCGGCAACTGGAATTTGACACGGATAAGATTGGTGCAGAAGACACAAATATGTAAGTTTCGAGCCATATCCTCGGAGCATTTACTCTCAATTTGAACACAGACCACCGTTTCTGTCAAAAACTCAGTTCACTTTGCCCATTGACAGTTGCGCATGCCTGTAGTCGAATAACTGCTCCATGTTTCATTTGACAACTTGTCTGGAGCATACACACAACATCGACCAAGTGTTGAAGCTGCTGCCATCTGCAGAATGTTGGGCTGAACGGGATCTCTTCCAGTCAGTTCAGCCAACCGGACACAATCTAGATGAACGAGAATCTGCTACCCTTTCCTACAACCCTAGTGTGCTTCTTGGTTCTCTATTGTCTCCCCTCGCTTTTCGTTCTCTTAGCCGCATCCCTCATCCAAAACCAAATATGTTGACGATTTTGTGGTCGGTTCTACTGAAGAATAGGTCAACTTACAAGCAGGCTAGAACAAACTTGTGAATTAGTTCCAGAAATGCTGTTTATCCGTCACTGTCCTCAAGTGTACCGAAGTGCAATTGCCACTTATTTCATGCATGCAGTGTTGAGACGTTCTTTGATCTGCTATCCGTCGTGGCCATTGATTCTTCTTGTCCAAAAGCCAGTGACTTGAAGTGTCTGACATTAGCCATCTCTAGAGTCACCCTGTTAGAACACTCCAGCATATTGCTAGAACTACCAACCTGGGCGGTCCAGTGGTTAGCATGGGAAACTTCCTTTTGGAAGACACGAGTTCGAATCCCTGTATCGACGCCTTTAAACTCGCTGTCAGTACTCGTCGTGCAAACTGAGCGTACGTGTCTTTTTATCAACAAAATACGTAAAAAGATACTTTCGCCTCTTAAACTAAAGATGTCTGCGCCGAAAAAATGCGAATAGGTGGCCCGTAACTACATTTACCCCCACACATTGGATGTATTGTTCATCTGTTGTCTTTTCCAGACTCTGAAAGTTTACTACCTTGATGCACAAGCAAATGCTGAGATGTCATGGAATTTCACGTACCATCCTTGTTGATTTTCTGGTCTAGTAGTGTGGATGTATGAGGAGACGTTTCTTCGAGGGTTCTCTCAGAATTCAGTGTCCACTTCATTTCGTTTTGTCTGAAGCCCTTTTTGCCTCAAGCTCTTTTCTGTTCGTACCGCCAAAATTCTATTGGCAATAAGTTTAATTCCATGACAGTCCTCAAACAAGCAACCACGTTTAGAAACCAAGCAGAACAGGAGAAATCACCCACCCAACAACGCACTGACGGTGTCTCCTCGAAAGCTCGGCAAACAGATCAACTGCCTATGATCAGCATCCAAACTTCTTTTATCTCTTATCCGAACCGATATATCGTTGGTGGCAGTTTGATGATAGAAGGCCTGTGACCAAGACTTCAATAAGTTCCTCGGCTTCACGGTCTCCAAACCTGTCCATTTCTCTTCGATTCTAATACAACAAGCACCCATCACTGCAATTTTATTTCGTAATGATTCGGTCTTGAGCTCAAACATGTCGTTTTTGGCTTGGTTTGACTTGACCTGATTACTCGGTAACCCGTTCCGCGAAGTCTCATCTTTAGATGGGAGATCCTTTAGGAGAGATGACTCCGCACCCGAATGAAGTACAAGCGCGCCTTCACCGGATTCGTGAACCGTCGGTCATTTTTCTGTCATTGCCTCCACTTCTAATGGAGTGGTGGAATCCCCGGTCCGATAGGATCCCTTATTACTCGCCTCGTATGGTTTCAAGTGTAAACTTTAGGATTTACTATGCCTAATACCTGTTATCATTACAGTCGGAGGGTCATTTGATTACATTTGCAAATGAATAGCTAGTGCTTCGTTTGTTTTGACTTTCAACCTAACGGTGATGGATTGGTCAGGTGAACTATCTAGCGGAGATTCACTGATTTATTCCACTAAAAATAGACATAAAATAATGTGGTAGTATATGATATTGTAATGTCTCCCTCCATTCGATGCTGCTGCAAACTTTATGACCTCTGTATGCACGACCTATTCCAAACCTTTCAACAGTCGATCTGGGACGAGTTGAACCTTGGCCGCTGCATGTAACTGTGAGAAATACGTTTGCAGTTGCACCTCATGAACTCACCTGTCTAACCAGTGAGATTTGATGATCCGCGAAGGTTTGCGCGAATTGGAGAATAAAATAGGAACAAGCGGTTATCATCAGAGCATGCTCGTTAAAATGGCCTTTGTCTTCCATAGAGGAAAATGTTGGTAGCTCAGGTAGCGTAGATGGTCGTTGGCTTGTTCGCTGAGCTGGGCAATTTGATTGCAAACGTTTCATCGCCAATCGAGGTGACATCATCAGTGCGTTATGGGGGAGCGTAGTGGTGCGTAGCGATGGGTTGGTGGTTGTGCCAACCCATTCTTGTAGGTGTGATTTGCTCTCAAGTGGATTCGGAGTAGTCGAGACTTGCATAATGAATGACACTGGAACACTGATCGATATCCAGTAAGCTGACACGCCAAGTCGGATATTGAGGAAGTTTTTACTGTCACTCGTTTTTTATATTGGGCAGACAGATATCGCATTTCAAAAAATGGTTCCAATCAGTTAGTTCACCGACAAGTGGATTCTGTTCCTTCAGATGAACCTACTGTACTAGACAATTTACGATCCATATCTCACTTCGAATGACAACAAACGGATCATACCAGCACAGCGACTGAACAAAATTACCAAACAATGTGACCCCGAAATCGGGTAGGCGGTCGCAATAGAACGCGAATGAAGAACGACTTTCCCAGCGTCCATCCAGAGGCCAGGAACACAACGACGTTTTAACAAAGATTCGTGGTGAACTCAGTGAAATCCATAATTTAAAACCTATCTCGATCGGAATGCACCTTTTGTCGCACTCATCCCCCCCCATTTCAACCCAGTTCTATCAAGATAAATTTCTGTAGCTTCTGGGGTTTATTCTGATGGTAACCATCATTCGCTGACCTGAAATAGGTCCATTCTGTCAAGTAATAGTTAAATTGCGACGGAAAACACGGAACAGCCCAGAATTTTGCGCCACGGCCTAAATGAAATATGAGTGGTCAGCCATAATGCACGTCCTTTATGATATTTTGAAGCTGAGGGTGACGGGTAAACATACACCTTAACTATTTCCATCTCTAGAGCGAGCTGTAAGAAATTGGCTTCACCATCCACCTGTTCCGTACAATCAGACTGAGGAGCTATCCGTTCGGAAAAGCTACCAAGGCCATTGCCAGACGTTAGTTTATGACAGCAAACCCGAAGTACAAAAACTTATCTCACTTTCACCTTATGTGACCAAACTAAAACTGACACTTGAATTTACACTTGACTCCAAGGAACCTCTGTGTTTATATAATACAGTTTACAAGACGTTTCATTATCAACAAACCTACACAACAAATGATGTGATTGTCAGTCAGTGGATTGACAGACTGGTGGTGATTGTGCTCTGACATGTTCTCGATAACGTGTTTTTCATTTTTTTCTCATCTTCGACCACCGGCTTATCGGAATGAATCTGTTTTGAATTGTTCGTTTTTTTTAAACATCTGACTAGCAGCGATTCGATTTAAACGCTGGTGCTCAAGTCGAGTGACATCCATTCACCACAACTGGAAATGGTTTGTTTTAATCAGTAGGCCGTCACTATTGTTCATGCCATTTCCGACAGTGGTCTTCCTTCCAAAGACCTACATTCAAATTTCGTGCATGCATAGTTCTTATGAACGAATACCATTCTGAGTGCTGAACTTGAATGTAGGCATCAAATTAGCGGGAAGCAACTTGGGAACAGACATCATCAAAGCAGAACAACACAAACGAACAAAAGTGCACACTACTCCTCCGTGGTAGTTTTCCCGGCTTTTCGGGTGAAATGTGCTCAGAGTGGAAAAGAAGAATATTGGTGGAAGAATAGCATTCAGTGGTGTACGATTCATTTGGGACTGAAGTCGATGTTCGTCTACATACCTTCGCCAGATCTGCCCTGTTCACAAGCAGTTGTGGTTTCAGTCGACACTGCAATATCATCTAGGTAGTCCCGTAGTAAGTTGTTGTCGTTTCGACAAAACACGTGGATCACTAGCTGAAAGAATGATTGGTGGGCAAGCACAAATGGTCGTGAAAAGAAAACTAATCACAAGGTTGCTGAAAACCCAGTTAATATTCAAATAAGTGTATTTGTCGAGAAACTATCACACTTTCGTAGCACGGCTGTTGCATGTGTATGCTGTAAAGTGCGCACGCATACTGTCGTACACGTTGAAAACATTGAATACCTTCCCGAACAAATCAAGATTGGGTGCAGCCAGAACCAGTCACACGCATCGTTCGCCCGTGATCTAACTTACCATCCTGGTTTACGCGTTCGTCTTCTTCGCTCTCTTGTGGTCGGAAACGCAGTCATTCCGAACAGATCCGGCGGTGGATCTACCGCCAGCCTGGCTATATTTGGCCTCAGTGCATCAAGCATTAAGTGAGAAACGAGCCAACTCAATGAATCAACTTTTTCAGGTCTGCCGGCAGACACCGAAACGACGTGTGTTTCCGCGAGTACCTAAGGTTACTTCAGTATGTATGCAAGAATCAGGACCGCGTTGGCGAAGTCCGCGAGTGCTGCAAACAGGAGATGTGAGACAACGTGTTGCCAAGTGATTGCGTAGAAACAAAAGTACGTAATTTTCTTGGGTTGGTCACTATAGTTAAACCGGGAGCCTGAGGTGAACCGTACGAAGTATGCACACAATCGACTGTGTGAAATGTTGCACTTCCAGCAAACATAACGCTCTCATTTTTGTTCCCGACCCCATTTGACTCGTCTCCATTATACTGAACCATGAGATCTTGCCACGAGCTATAACTTTCTCAAGGTAAGTCATACCCAAATCATTCAAACGTGCCTTCTTGCTGGGACGCCACTCATAAGGTTGCTAAAGGTTCTTCGACAGTCTACAACCGGTTTCACCCTTCTTGAAGCTCACCAAGTGGGCCCACTCCCTGATTTTTCGTCAATCTTATGTTCCACGTGAACGCCAGTTGATCGGAATCCGTCCATTACACTGATTCGTCCACCAATTTGGCTTTAACGGAAGACTCCAAAGAATCTAGGCTGAACTTCTCTTTTTTGTGGTTGCGCTGCACAAAGGCCGCCTCATGTCTTAACTGATAACATTTTGGAGATATTGCAGCACATTGTCTCGACGGGACACATTACTCATAATATTGCCGAAAATTCTTCGACAGCCGACTACCGGTTCCGCCCTTCTTGGGACTCACCAAGTTTGCGCAGTCTAGGCATCATACGCAACATGTTTTAATCGAAAACAAAAGGTGTCCCGATGCGATTTTTGAAATGACACAAAGTATCTAAGTCAAATTAAGTTGATATGAGAGGTTCCCATCTTCCGTATGCACAACTCCATGCGTCCCTTGCGCGCAATTCCGGGTCCTAATCTGTCCAAACGGTTGGCCCTCAGTAGGTCCGATAGATGCACGCTAAATTCTTGCATACAGCTGATGATGGAGGACCACACAGGTCAGTTTGCCAACCCAAAAGCAGCGTTCTCTTTCTGGTTAGGGTTAGGGTCATATATATGCGGTGCAGAATTTGTAGATATCCAAGAGCAGTATCTAACACATCGGACAACTTTCGGGTGGCAACAGATGACAAGACCAGTGAGTCAGACTGGTAAGACCAAATCGGTTATGCTGATTACTTTTACAGTTTTTCATGCAAAACAATCCGTAGTAGACAAGTTGCCAGCACGCGGCAATGACTGAACTACACAGGGACCAGTCGCGCACCGTGCTTCCCTCAGCAAACCAAAAAACGACACGTCTTTGTTCGATCTGAATTCGCTCAGTTTGTATATGCTGTTTGTTCTATCCCACCGGGAGCGCGTGAACGGTATCAGTGATTCCCAAGAAAAACTCAGCTCCTGAACAGCGCTTTGCGTTATCAAGCAATTCATCGCAATCGATTGAAGCTGCGTGAGGAAGGATAGCAGCTGCGGCTTCAAATAACCCGATGTTCTTAGTTTCCGCCAAGTATATACCAGTGAACCTCGCGCAACCACAAAGTTCTTCCCCTATTAGAAGGCAACAAGTCGAACATGAAAATCTTTGAAGCATAGACAAGTTGCTGGAAGACGTGTTTGCTACCAAAAAGTAGTCTGGCTTGAGGAAGAATATCAGCTTCGCTTAGATGGGGCACCCTAGATGTATACGTCAACGATTTAGGTGTTATATACTAAGCATTCTTGAAATTTCGAAGCTTGAACACATTTTTCACGTGTTAGGGAAGGAGACATATTCCACATTCATGGCTGGACGATCGAGGGCAGATATTTTACTTGTTTCATCTGTCTATATGTGTGCAGCTTTGGAAACAACATGATCTACAGGCCCATGTGCTGCAGTTGGCACGGAGGTGAATATAACAGTGACGAAGAGTGACAGAACGACCTGAAGCCTGTATACGTTGATTTGTGATCGACAACAATAGCGCCTATCTTGGCATACTCTCACTTCTGTCATGTGCAAGACCTACAACTTTTAAGAACCTGCGACAGTGATCTGTATCCTTTCAGCAATACTGTAAGTGGTAGGAATGCCACTGAAATTTCACTGGTACATGTAACGACGGAAATCCTCAACCACAAAACCGAACTAGTTCACTTTAAGGTGAAAGTCCAAGTTTGTATTACAGAACGCAGTTGTCAACCTGACCTAGACTGCGAAAATCAAGTGGTCTAGCGCAGTTGATTTAGTTGAGAACCATTTGGCTGATGAACATGGCGGTCGTCGGTGGCCAACAGGCCATACGTCGGACGAACATTAATAAAATGGTAAATTAACCCACTCACTTACTAGGTGACAAAATTCGATGAAACAAGTTACCTGATTCACCGGGGATGGATGAAACACTGCGAGCAAGTTTCGCGCCTCAAAATACGGATAGTAAGGGATAAGAGCAGATGATGCACTGTTAGGTATCTTCCACAGGGAGTATCGTAGTTTCGGTGAAAAAGAATGCCCATAATTTCTTCACTTGTGTGTCTCCTGATTGTTAAATCATTTTTGAAGCGGCTGCTTTGAATAATAGTGGTGCTGGTAACATCTAGGGAAGCTACTACACATTTTGCCATTCACCGAGGCGCAATACATGAATGTGAGGCAAACTAGAGAAATTCTACGAACCTATCTACCATCAATGGTTACCACGATACTTTCACACAAACTAACCCCATGTCTACTGCCCATCAACCTTTGGATGGGTTTTCGCTTCTAAGTGTACTTCCGTTAGGCCTTCTGTATTGATGACAAGCCTACGTTTTCGCATGTGCCACGAATATAACCACAGACTATTTAGCCGGGCTTGAGATGGTTCGGTGGTTAAGGTCTCAAATTACTGACCAGAAGTCGGTGGTTCGAACCCAACTTCTGCTTCTCGACCTTCCTCACCTAGGCTGGAGCAACCTAGTAGTATCTCAGCCTTCGTACCTTTTTCGGGTGACGTGGTAGCTATGCACTGAATGGGTGCTACAGGTGAATGATTATTTGTTAGTTAGTCGGCTAGCGCTTGCTAGATTCAACTGAAAGTTAGGCTGGCAAGGTGGATGCAAAACCCGCAGAAATACCAAAGAGATATCAGAAGCCGTAAATCATCTCCAAAAGGTCTTCTGTATCTTTGCGGCTGCAGGATCACTCCCTATTACTGGTTGACACACTGGATGATACGCCTTATGTCTTATCCAAAAACTGATTTCTGAGATGATGAAATTATGGTTGTCGTTGTGGTAAAGCAGTTTTGCAGCTCACAATAACTAACAAGAACGCTGAACCAGCACTGAACACTGATTTAGTGTGTGTTCGTCGGAAACTCAGCCAATCCGGCAATCCACCCACCGTTTTAGACAACCCCATGCTAAAGCGACCGAAGTCTGTGCGGTCGTGTACAAATCAGCTCACCAAATGGTTGAAAAACGTCTCATGGGGAAAAGGGTCAGAGTGAATAACTTTCACCAATGCTACATGATTCTGTGTTTTGTGCTGCGGTGAACGTAGCTACAAGAGATTGGTGGACCAAGGCAAGTGAGCTGGAGAATCGCATCAGTCGACCAATCGCACAGCTTCAAATTTCCGGGCAGATTCAGGTCATTGTACTCTTAAGCACCGCGTGAAGCTCACCGGCCACGTTTAAGGCCATTACATCTGCTGCCGTTGGCTCTCTTCCTATGCAATGAGGATAGTATTGTAACTAGAGTGTGAACTAGGGTAGGAGGTGAGGACTGCTCATTTCACATGACAACCACGTTCACTTATGGGCTTGAATGAATTTTTTGTTTGGACAAATACATTCATTTGCATATCAATTTGGTTTTCACGAGAGACTCAACTGAATCTCTTGTTTATGATATTCTTCAACTGAATGTGCTGCACACAGGCCGCCTCATGTTTTCGGTTGGCACGATATGTGAGATATCGCAGCACATTTTCATAAAGGAAACTACTCACAAGTTTGCTGAGGTTTCAGCAAGGTAAGGCAAGAAAGAGGTAATGCCTGATGATGCAAACAGAGCATTCAGCTGTTTGAAATTTGTTAGCTGAATGGTGTAGTGTTATAGTGCACGGTTTTACTTTATTCGATTTCCGGAACCAATTTTCGGCCGGCTGAAATCAACCAGACAGTGATATTTGTGGTAAACAAATGAGTGTAGTTTCATTAGTCCAAATTTTGCCGTCCGTCGTAAGCTTCATCACTGGACTCACTGAAAAATGTAGGCTTGTGAGCATAATCGAACGAACAGGATCATTCTAGATGACTGCTAGGGAAGAAGTACGATGCGAAACAGTTTTGAAACAAGTTGGCTAGTCCCTTAAAAGTCTGAGATGTCCTTTGGGTAGCATGCAACAACACTCAGATATAGGACCACACAGTAGCGCGCGGCCGTTAAATGAGGGCACGGGAACCGAAAAACCTCCCCGGCCCGGTCGGTCAACACAGGCCACGTGATTTCCTTTATTTCTGAATTCACAGCTCCCTACCACTAGAACTAGTAAAATGAGTACAACGCAGATAGTAGGTGAGTGTTGTAGGCGTGGAACAGAAAAAACTAGACTTATCTATAAACAAAACAATTACAAAGCACTCTGACACGTCTGAACTAAATAACGTACAACGTAACCCATGGACACCACAAGATCGCTTGTGGACCTTCCGGTGGACATCACAATATCCTGATCAAATATGCAGGGAAATAATGCGATAAATCATTACTATCTTTGCTCGATTTCGCATATATATATATATATATATATATATATATATATATATATATATATTATACCGGAAATCAACTCGGTGTTTTTCTCAGCGATGGATGAAGTGACCTTTGCCGGGGGCAGAAATGAATATGATTTCCCCTTTGTGTATTGCCATAAGAAGGTATTTGAACAAATGCTGCTTCGTGTGCGTTCCGATCTCGTGTAAGTTTCATACTTTTCGCCTAGCTGCAGGCGACTAGCTATGGCTAGTGAACAGAGCTATTTCAGCTTTGTGGAAGGAGGCGACGGATGTGCTTTTCTACTTGGACTGGTCTTCGACTGTGGGTCGAATAAATTTCTGTGGATCTTTAAACTTATGTCCTTCTTTAACACAATAGAACCTGAGCGAAATATACTCATTTGCAAACAATTTGGTTTTTGCTGGTGACTCACCTGGAACCCAGCTGAATCCCTCGTTTGTGATGTTTCCAGGCAACTGAATGTGCTGTACCAGGCCGCTTCATTTTTCAGTTGGTACGATATTCGAGATATCGCGATACGTGTATAGACGTAACACACTGCTCATAAGGTTGCATGTCGAAGAGTTTTCAGCAACCTTATGAGTAGCGTGTTACATTCATACAGTAGAACCTTGTTAGTAGCATGTGGAACTGCTAGATAAACCGGTTTTGTGGACTATGACATGTGGTTCCGGCTTTTTACTCATGATAACTTGCTTGCCGTGAAACTGCCAGGGGAAATAACTGATAGCAGTGCCCTTTGAATTCGCTCTTCTTCAGGCGATGTATTTGGCTCACAAATCTACCCCACTCTACGGAGCATAGCATGAACCAGTGAAAGTACTTACAATAAAACTGGTTGCTCTGCCAAGCTGTACGCTCTCATGAAGGTGCCTACTTTACAGCACTGTTTGTACCAACTCCTGCTGGCGTGTATACGTCCATAATTTGGTCACCAGTCTTGTTGATTTCAGGCCCCACGTCTCGTTCAAGGTCGGCCAATGTAGTTCATCAGGAAGCTGTCCAACCACTAAGAGCTACAGCGATCAAGCGGAAATTTCACACCAACGATATAATCATTCTTCACGGGACACTCAAAGCATTCATTTGGTTGGGTCGGCCATAAGTGACAGACTGACCAGTATAGTCTCCTGTTGTAAGATGTATGTACGAAATTGGGATGCATCCATTTGAGATACAGGGAGCCAATTGTTTGGACAGACCGAAATTCGGGAAGATGCTCAGGGATCGCGTGAATGTGCATGTGCTGAAGTTGCAAACCTCTCGTGTGTCACCTTAATTTAACCGTCAGACACATTCATTCAGATCCCGAGTCGTTTCAGAAGCCATGTCGAGACATATTTTTCCATTTTCTATCGAAACGTTTTAATTGATGCTTAGGTTTTTATGATTTGCAGTCACGTCAGCCTGGATAAATATGGATATTCTTGAAAGCCATGGAATCATTTGTAGGCTTGCCATATTTTTTCAAGATTTTCCGAGCCTGTGTCAGCACACGCGAAGCATAAATGTCACGGCAATGTGGTATCCATCCTGATCAACACTTCTACGTGTATATTTGTTATTCACGTGGTCAGTGAATTGAGCGATTTTCAATAGACTAGAAACATTGTACGTGAACGTTTTTTGTTGAAGTAATTTTGTCTACTGTTGCCACAACCGGAGCTATCTTTTAAAAAAAGGAAGGAGTCGACTAGAAATAGTCTCTTCTGAGAGGTGATCTCTCCTAAACAAAACGACCTCATCATCGATGAACAAACTTGAGTGAATGAAGTGCAACTTTTCATTCGTCCTTTCGTGTGGTTTTTTCCCTCATTTAAACGCTTTCATCTGCTGTATTTCAGTGACTGTTCGATTGCAGGATCAACTCAACTGGTCTCTCTTTTATAATCGATTTGTGGTAGAAATCCGTTAATGCTGTTGCTGTTCAGCTGTAGCACCTTTTCGGTGCCTAGCTGCCATGCCACCAGAAGGAAGCACGAGGGCCGGGATACTGCCAGGTTGCCTAAGCCTAGACAGAGGAAGTTGAGAGGCAGAGGTCGGGTTCGAACCGCGGACCTTCCGGTCAGTAAATTCGCGCTCTTACCACTGAGCCATCTCGCCCCCAATCCTTTGATACATTCATATGGATCTCGCAGTCTGTTGAATATGAATTTCGCGGAATAACTGTTAAACATTGGAATTAAGAAACTGACATCCGTGATTCGAACAAAAAACATCAGCCACACTTGGTTTTCCTTTCTTACTGATTCCCATCAGATGGGCATTGCTGAGGGTGGTTGAACTACTCGCAGCTACTCGCCGCAACGTTGACAGAAGTTTCGAAACTCGCTGCTTCAAACAATATTCAGTTCTTCCGTGAGGATCAACGAACGGTAAGATAAAAACCGTTCACCAGTAGTCCTATTGTCCTGATGTGAACAACAGCCTGTTACAACAAAACCTACCATTTGCGTCATGTCTTTCCAAAAATTTTCTCCACTGGACAGTTACGAGTGGGGTACAGCTAAGAACATTTTGTGGGGCGGAATTCCATAACTTTTGAAATATGACTGTGTCTCATGCGCTTTTGTAATCTGGCACGTAAAACAAGCGCACTATAAATATCGGGACACCTAACCTACTGCGCAACATTGCAAAAACTGTTTACGTAGTCACGATATTTGATGTGTTGGCCTTGGAATTCAGTCGTCAAATGTTTTAAGCGATGAAGTGACATTCGGTGGTGAGGTTGAAAAAAGCGGCCATACCATACTGATGACCAAAGTTAACGTGTTGTGATCAGTCGTGCTCGCAGACGATCAAGGTGATTCATTCGGACCAGATGCATAAACATAAACATATGGCCAACACTACAAGATATCCAGATGTGATCGGAGGGACGAGAACAACCGGTGCAGCCGGCGTTGTCAGCAGCAAACCCTGCCTGCAAACTGAACAAATCAATGCATAAATCTACTGAAAACGATTGCTCAGCTTGTACTATCGACAGACAAGTTTAAAAATCTGAGGTGGGCAGTGTTCATTAATATCGGAAGGCCCAGTTGCTGTCAGACAGGTGTGAGTGATAGATTCTTGGAATGTTCAGAGGAAGATAGTGAATAAAATTCGCTTCGAAAAAAAGATTCAATGATCCAGGTTTACGAAATTCAGAAGAACCTGCTTCACTCAGTTGAAAATTGCCTGGAGTCTAGCCTCTCTAGATATGATATTTTCAAAGCCGAAAGTTAGGAAAAAACCGTCTAACGGGATGGACAGTAGCATGCCTTCTAGAGTGGAAAAATGCTTCTCCTTTTGGAAGGGCTCATATACTGGCGAGCAATGCAGGAATCACCGCAGTAAAACACCCTATAGAAGCTGACCCTCTACAGTAAGCATCTATTGTCACAAAATATCATGACCTATTGAGATTGAGTTTTGGATTTTTTAACAACACCAAATGGAACACGTCCCGTTGTCACCAGTTGCACAGTTTCTTGTCCAAAATTACAAAGAAAACGAGGAAACCTTTATTTGAACACAAGTTATTTATTTGATTATTTCCGCATGCGATTGCTGACTGGTTTTTTTTACTGCATTCCTCCAATAGCCAACTACAAAAAAAACAGCTTTCGTTCTGAGCACAACTCATTGCGTGCACAAATTATTTCGACAGGTAAAATAAAGTGCTCTAAACGATGCACACTAGGTGAGTATTGTTCGTACCCTCTCGTCATTGTCAAATCAATAAATAAAAAACGAAATTATTTGTTGACTCAACAAAACGAGATATGGCTACGTTGGTAGCCATAGGATGAGCGATCAACAAAGACAAATGACATATAACATACGACTGAGGAACACTAAGTACTATATACAGATAGACTTAGACACAAGATGAAGGCTTGAATCGATTGAAACGATGGATTGAAAACTGTCTGTGATTCGAACTCTTGGCCCGTATATAGTAAACTTACAGTATACTAAACAGAAATCACGCATACGGTTAAAACAGTTCACGGGGACAGGTATGAAAAAGTGGAGGATAGGTGGAGGGGTGACAAGAATCAGTGAAACACGGAGTCAAAAGAATTGTGCCATCATCAGACAAATCTGTCGGAGAAAGTTGTTCGTAGACCAACTCGAGTTTAAAGGTCCGACAAACAGTTTATGAGCGCAGAGTGGTGAGTCACGTAACCGGATTCTGATGGACTCTACAATGGATGATGGGCCGAATCGCACCAGTCCCGATCGGTTCATAGGCTCCCGGTCTGTGAGTTGGAAGGTTTGCACCTGGTCTATGATATAATCGGTTCAGACCAGGAGTAACCCAGTTGCAATTGAGCTACGTTGCCTTCAGCTTCTGGTCAGATACACCGAATTGTGTCCCCGTATGCCCTCCGACAAACGCCCTGTCGTACGACCAGCATGTGGTATCCGGCATAGGCATACGAATGAGTACACACTGAAGTTGGCGGTAGAACTTGGTTATCTGTCTTCCACATGGAACCTGATAGCGGGACTGGGATGGAACTTAAGCACAGATTAGTGACCATATACGCCACATCAATGGAGCTTCTTAATGCCCTATCAACTAGCTCAGTAAACGCGTCTCCCTTGAATTGAAGCTTACGTTGCTTAGTTGCTTAATTCTCAGCTTCACAGACTACACAGTGTTTAGCATGAATCACTCTGGAAATTCATTCTGAGTAGATATTCTGAGTGAACGTGTCCCTTTGCATGATAACATTGATGTTCCGTGTGGCTTAATTTGCCCGGAGCCCATTCAAATTGCGATTCTAGTGTAGGTCATCCACAGCTTGATTCTGTTGTCTAATGAGAAGGTTAGATTCAAATTCCATAGTCCATCCAACAGAAAATTCAAAGAGTAGCCACAGGCATCTCTTTTGGGCCCATGACACAGAGACATTTGGACGATCTTGCATCAAAGGTAGCATGTTCAGAACTCTGGTCATCTCCAGTGGTGATGGACTAGCCATGAAATTCGTCCAAGGTCTAATCAGCATCCATCGGAATGACAATTAGCCTATGAAGGGGAAATCTAATGCCTCCCAGAGATGAACACACTCACCAAAAGTAAGTAGTACGGATTTGTTGAACCTTGGGTTTACAGCAAATCCACATGTCAAATCAGTTTATGCACTTCCCGAGCTCTAGTCCTGTGGAGCAAAAACGCAATGTCACCGAAACTCTGTTCTCTCTTCTCCCTCTTTGTACACCAGTTCCGACTGCAGCCGAAATAGAGATGCCCTCAAGTAGCCTGGGGCAAATTGGATATCCTAAACTGTTCAGCCGACGACATTGATGTGGGATCAAACACTTAACAGGGACGTTGTACCCAAAGTACTGCATTCATAGAAGTCTCCTTTAGAGGTGATGGGTCAACTGCCCGAACACTCAACGCCAAAAAAAGACGTAAATACTGTGAAGATCCGGATCCTAAACATAACTCAATGGTTATTGATACTCATAAATTGGGGATAGAAGCCTATCGTGGCCGAATTCCAATGTATACACTAGTTCAAAGAGAGCTACACGGTCACGACCGATAGGTGTCTGAATGCCAGAAAGGAGCGCATTCTTCTTTGGGTCCAGAACCAGCTACCACAGTCAGTAATTTGCAGACATCTTTTGGCTACGAGTCACCAAGAAGACCTGATGTCAGCATTCACTATCCTGTTCAGTCGTTAGAACTCAACTGTTCTCAAATCCGCAATCAATTTGCAATAAGTCATTTCAAGTTGTCATTGTGTCCAAAATAAGCTCGACGTAATCCTTAGGCTAGCCCAGACTTAGCAAGTTTGCAATTTCCCTTTTATCGACAGATCGGTGTGTTAACCACGTGACTACCTAGTTCTGTTGAAACTGTAGAAGATTTCCTTTTATTGCTATTGGTAATTTGATACTGACAGGCGAATACAAAATGTATGCATCTGCCGGATTATGTCCCCTGATTTAGTTGTTCAAAATCAGGTGCACCATCAGTTCAAGCCTTATTCCGCGTGGATAATTCGATTCTTCATCCTCTTGACCTACGTTTCGCCCCGGTATATCTGTCACGATAAACCGTGTTAGCGAGGCTAGTGTGGTTCTTGGCGTGCTCAAGATGCGGGTGCAGGGAGACTCAGTCTGGGGACCAAGCTATACACCTACAGAGTGATTAACTTATCTTGTACGGATTGAAGCGCTGACCATATGCTGGTGCAACACACAACAGCTGAACAGCTATCACATGCACTGCCTGACTCAGATGCTTGGCACTGACTGGAAGGAGTGGGTACCGGACTAGATGTTCCCTTGATACGTACGTTCTGTGTACTACGACCGCATTTAACCATCTGCAGTGTCTGGGACATAGTGCCTAATGAGTTGCGACAGTATTCCGAAACAGCTTCTATATTGTCAACTGAATAGGAAGAAAGGCGACACTTGGAAGCAAAAGCTTCGGTATCCCGGACACACTGGTCGAGAGTCTAAAGGATGTTGACGTAGATATCGTGGAGCAAGTGGAAGCCAAAATGGGGACTTTATAGAGAGAAATTATACAAACTGGAGTTCACAAGTTCAGCGATCGCAAACTTCGAGCCAGAGGGCTCGAGTGTGTAAAGGGAGCGGGCCGAATGAGGGATGTAGTTATTGGAACAGTGAGTCAACCAAACTATTATTGAACATATTTTGACAACCGACCTAGATGCCGGTCTCTACGATATATAAGGTTTCCAAAATAATCATTGCTTAACTCACTTACCAAAGACAGTTTAAATCCTGTTTTGAAGAGAGGTTGAAACAGCTTCTGTGCATTCCCCACCGCACTGGATTGTCTTATTTACTGACCTTTCTGGTTCCACCATGCTCCTCTGTCCACATACAGACTAAGTCTGTGCTATCATCTAACCGATCATCTGACCGAATAATACTCTGGGTCAGATCATATAAAGTTCCTCGCATCAGTGAGTGATAATGACCGTTCTGGATCCATTGGTTTCCATGTACACGCTTAGAAACATCACAAACGTCAAGCATAATCCCGGTTAGCTTATTCCACTTGCGATCAAAGTCCTCTAAAAAGGCCTCTTCTAAATCATTGCATAATGAGTTTTGACACGTTTCCATAACTTTTGGCTCGCAAAACCTTTCTATTGCTAAATGGAAAGATCGTTTCTTAAGCACACCGGGAAAATTTAATGGAAATCTGTATCGAAGAAGGATATGATTTGAATCAATCGGTATGGTCTGAAATGATGGACAGTTAAGGACTGAACCGCGTCATCGGTAGATGATGACGATGTGACTCCAAGGGCCCGCAATTGCAGCGGGACGCTAGGTAGTACAACGGCGTTAATTGCGTCTAAATCGAATGCTATTGAGAAACAACTGACAACCAGTGCACATTTGCAAAAGACGCTCAGCATTGTCACTGCGGTTTGAATCCAGACTAAACATATCCGGGCTTGTCTCTGATAAACTGGGCAACCTACCTGTACACTGAAATATCCTACTATTGTGCCTGTTTGGTTTCCTTATGGTGAACAACAGGGTGGTTACTTCTCGATAGAAGCCATCTTTCAGAGTATCAGAGCTAAAATGAGCAGGTGCATCAATGCACATACCAAACATGAGGCTTACAGCTTTTAGGGATGTGGAAAGCATAGACAGAGTCGGCCGTTTATAGATATCCATTCGAGTAACGCAGCCTCGGCTCATAAGCCGAGTTCTGTAGTAACGCCGAAGCAATCCACTACAGCTGCTGAGGGTTTACGCGTAGTGAGTAGTCGATAGCGTCTGGATAGTGAGGGTGTCATACACTCAACAGTTATACTTGGATGTTACTTGCGTGTTATAGGTTGCAAGGAAAACTGGAGAACTAGGCCTGAATAGCCTATACGATGCGGTAAATATCAGCAGTGGTATTCAGTGAATCGATTCCTTAGGTGCCCGATTGACATGTATACTGCTGGAGTCCAAATAAGACTGATTACCAAACGGGGCAGGAGGAGAGTTAAGGCATCGTAGTAAAACAATCACATGCTTTTGCTCATCTGTCCTGCCTGTATGTGGACCGAGATACTGTCAGGAACCCCAAAACTGAGCAGCAGGGTGAATAAGATCCTCAACCGATCGCAGGGTGGTTGTATTCAGCGTAAGACTATTAGAGAAGTTCACCTTTGAGGGATGACTTGCCACGTGCCAGTCCGGAAGGTCAGGAGACTGTATATGCCAGACCTCTATCCACTGACTACCCTAGTGAGCAATAACCCGTGGATGTTGAATGAGTATCCTCCACTGCGTCTTAAAGGCGCACACTGTCGTATCGTCGTAAGTCCAGTGTCTTTGCTAAACTCAGTAATTTCTAACGAACACTCTGATAAGTTCCGCTCAGTCAGCGCTTGACTTGAGCTTTTGGTCCTAGAATTTTGAGGTGGTCAGAATCGACCCGGATGATGATTCGACGGGCAAAACACGGCGTTCCCGTGCAGTGCGTTCAATAGTGCCTGCTGGTTTTTCACAGACATTTCTTAATGTTTAACCTGACAACTTTACGCAGTAAAGCAAGTTATGAGCTTCAAGCCCAAATATAAACTACTCTGACCTTGAGGAATGTGTAATCTGCCTATTTGAGCTGAAAAAACTCGCGTTTGAGGTAATCAAACAGCCATCCCCTGCTCGATTACCCAAGAATGTCTGCACCACCTTGCAACTGAAAGCCGGTGGATCAAACACCGAGGTCAAGTTGTGCAGGTCTGCATCACCTCGTATCAAGTTTCCGCAACAAGACGCTGAAAATACCCCACCTTTTTACGGATTACTAAACAGTTTCGCGAGGCGAATCAATATTTTTTTTTGACTGGGATAGCCAAAAACTCCTCTTTTAGCTAAAGTGAAAAAAGACCCTCCTCCAACCTCCGGAGATTCATTTTCGGTATTGTTTCCAATCTACATAACTAAATAGATGGAAGCAAACCTTTCAAATTATTCTTTGCAGATCGAACGTGATACAGGTCCTCGGACTGTTTATTGTAACCCCATAAACTGACTAAACGAAATGAGTAACCTCCCCTGCCGATAAGTAAACATTCCAGTTGAATGTAAACATGCCCATTTGAATCAAACACAAATTCGTTCCAAGTTTCTGAATACCAATTTTTCACCCAAGAGATCTGCTCTACCGTTTGTTGTTCCCTTGAAAACTTGACAGCCTACATTGGTTTTGACATAAGATACCAATGATAAGGTTGATGAAAACTCTTCGACAGTCCACTGCTGGTTTTGCCCTCCTTCGGGCTCATCAGATAGCTGCAGTCTCCGAGCTCCCATCAAATTTATGTTTTAACTGAACGCTAAATTGTAATCGATCGGAGAAATACACTCATTTGTAAACTGCTTTGGTGTTAGCGGGAAACTCAATGGAATCCCTCTTCATGTTTGTATTCAACTGAACGTGCTGCACAGGGGCCATATAATGTTTCATTTGGCATTTTATTCTTTATATCAAAGTACGCTGTCTTCAAATAACATGAAATTGACAAAGACTGAGGGAATGCACCTACCTGATAAACCCCAAGAAGAGTGAAACTGATAGTGGGCTGTCGAAGATTTTTCATCAGCGTTCTGAATAATGTGCTCCATCAAGGCGGCAGACTACGATATTTTGAATCTGGCACTAAGTCAGTGACTAGCAGCACATTCATAAACGAAAGATTTGGTTGTCTCCCACCAACACCGAACTGGTTTGCAAACGAGTGTATTCCATCACTAGGTTACTAGGTTACTAGGTTACTCGCACCTGGAAACCTACACCAGCCGCCGGAGATTAGCCTTTGTTTACTAGTAGCCAGCATCACCTCACCGACCTCACATGAGAAGTCATTCTACATATGGAGATCGCTCTATACATTATCCGGATCAACAAACGGGAAAGATTGGTAGTTGTTGCTGCAATACAGAATGTTGCGTCTTGATGATGTCAACTTTACGACTGAGGATAGCCTGTTGTGTTGTGATCAGTCGTACATTGCGACTCGGTCACCACATAACGGCCAATACTGTCACTAAATGCCTCAAGAATTGTGATGCACATGACATGACCAGAATGAGCACTACCACTGCTATTCACACATAAGTGGACTCACTGCTCTGTAAAAGATTGCGTGCTTTGTGCGTGCTTTGAAAGAGAGTTCGCTTCCGGTGGAATCATACACGATATTTAACGTTAAACTTGAAAGTATGAAACTCTCCAATGGAATGTCTGCTCGCAGGGCTATCTGAAGCTCTACTTGAAGACAGACTGATCAAACACAAAATAATAATGACAAGGCATGCCAACTATTCTGCTTCCTTCTGGTGTTTTGCTTGGAGAAATTTACGTGAATTCACATTGTCGTACAACACTTACAAAGACTTTTTGGGTCGCAGGTTCACTTACTGGTAAACGATAGATTTACAGAGCCAACAAATTTGTGGGTCTGTTTAAAGTCACTAAATGAAATTCTGCACAGATAGGGAAAAGCTACGGCTGCAGTTGGCAGCTGGCAGCTTTATGCCTTTTGGTAATTTCCACTAGATATTTCATCCTGTCAATAAAGTCAATCTATGCTGAAGGCCGAGATGTACTGTACAGCTGTTTCACCTTTGATGGGAATTATCAGCAGACCGAATTCAGAGAGTTTCAAACCTGGGACATTCCGGCCAGTGTGTTGAACACTTAACGGTTTGGCCACGACCGGCTGATCAGCAGGATGATTGGCTCTCACTCTACTCACACCACCGTCAATCTATAATTAGCTTATAGGAGGAATAATCCCACAAGATGAGTGGAACTGCCTTCGGAGAAGTCGTCAGTCGAGCAGCCAGTCAATGCGTGACCACGTGATGCGGTTTACGTGATTGAAAGATGAGTGGCGCTATGTCCTGTCTAAGTGAGACCTAATCACACTGCTGCTCAGCTGCTTGTGGCCAAACGGTTAAGCGTTCGCGAATTCTAAACTCCCTGAGTTTCGTGACATGTGCACTGATGACGATTCTTAACAAGAATGAAACAGCTGTACGGAGCTTCTTGGGATTTCAGCATAGATTGACTTCAATAACAGGATGAAATGTATTGAAAATCACCAAATCTCTTCACACAAGCATCAGTTTTAATAATTTGCCAAATAAAATGTGCTTTATTCATCACCAAAACAGTCGTAGAAAAACACCAAAGTGCTCCCATGGTCGAAGTTAGACTAGCCCAATGTGTGGAAAAGGTCGGTGTTTTTAATAAAACCATACAGTAACAATAGTCTGTTGCTCAATCACGGGCTCCACATACACAAAACCGCCTGAACTCCGGAAGATGATCGGCTGGGGTACACCAAGCCTTTGATTCATAGGGATCCAGACGACTAATCTCAATGGGGTGCCGTTCTGGCAAGCCTGAAGTCATATTCATATGGACTGTGCTCTCAAAATGGGCTGGTCCAGGTTCAAGGACGACATGAAGACGGAGTACAAATGTGGCTTGGTTGTCCAGCTTTGGCATAGAGTTCGAAAAGAAAGGAAACCGCCCGTCTATATCTGCACTGTGCTGGAAGCGAAGCACATCTTTTGAAATGGAAGCCCGTTCTGCTGAAGTGATCTGTCAGACAGAAGTGAAGAGAAAATCGATCAAGCACATTGGAGTTTGTAATCGGAAGTAACTGTAACCGACAGGCAACTGAGGGTTACTTGCTGTAGGCAAGTCGTCTCGGGCTCTACAGTTGTTATCAAAAGCACCAGAGAAACAGCGTGAAACTAAACAAGCACAACTGAAAACCCCAATTGTTAGAAGAGGAGGATTCAGGCTGGCTGAAAATTTTGAAACCTGAGTCATGCGTCGTAGTCATGCCGATGGTTTCAAAAACTTCAGTGGTTAAACAATGAAAAATGTATTTATAGTTTGAAGGCACCACTCTATCAAAGTCGTGAAGTCTCTTTCTGTGTGTGGTCATTGTACAAGAAACATAATTTTCCTCATGAAATGAACGTTGCTTCGATTAACTGAGTCTGCGACCAGTAACCCAGTGTGCAAATATGGCATTGTGACCCCTCTCCCAAAATTCATCTTATTAACCAGTCGCGATAGACAGTTAACTACTAAAAACGGGGAGTACACAGTCAATCAATCAAACGAAAAATGTAGACCATGACGCAACATAAAACACGAACAAACCAGCCAGGCTCCCGATGGGGTGATTATAAACAGCCAATCAGGTAGGGGTTTAAAGCTGTTCTTTGCAAACTGGACAGGCGCAACCATAAGGAGAAGAACTGTCCACTCAACCACGCACTGAAGATTTCTCCTAGAATGGTGACAACGTCTGCTAATCCGTTACCAAGCTCTGCGACACAGATCGACATCCATCTGGTCAACTACCAACGAATGCACCCGAACTACCAATATTCTAACACATTACCTTTATCGACCCTTTCGACAAACGAGCGAATGGATGCAGGCCGTTTATAAATGGGATTACCCGTGATATACCATGGCGAAAAGAGTGATCCATACTGTTTAAAGCAGTGCTTCTCGTAGGTCGAGGTATTTCCCCCATGGACAGGAACAGCAAGGATTTAGAGGAAAATGGAAGTTCCTGGATATGAAAACACCAGTTACTGAGAGCTCGACTGTCCTTCTGGCTAATCCAATGTTCCAATTGCTCGATAATTTTCTTTTCTCTTGTGGAAACTTTTTTCCGTTATCCAGTACATACCATGTATCATATGTTAGTGTTTGTTGCTGGAAGTCTGTTTTGGCAGTTCGGTGAGTGCTCAAATCTCTTTGGGGTTTGCAAGTAAAATTCTATATGGGCAAGAAGACAATATGCTGGGGGGGACAACGCGTCGCATTTCTAGTGAATGAAACAGCAACCTTTCGTGTGTCTACTGCGGTTTTAGATTCTGCAGTCGTGTGAGCTGTTCGGTACTTTGCTCTTCATGGGAGGACTATTCAAGAAACCAATTGGAGTCCCGCTTTATCCCGGTCCCGTATGTCGCACTTAGTGATGCTAGCGATTGATGTTTTTATCGCCCGCTGATTAGGGAACTGAAAGCAAACGTAATGCCTACCGTCCACAACCAATGGAACCAAGGATTGCTTTGAGCATCGTCGTCTTTGTCACCAGGAAACCCCATAGTAGCAGTTATTCATACATCATCTGACTTCCTGGGACAACTTGAAGGACAAAGTTGGAAGTATGCTGCTGACCCTGAAGTGCCGAAGATACTCTTCACACATCATTTTTACTTGTTCCGACTAAATTGTGTTTTGCTTTTGTTCAGCCGAAGATTTGGGGGAGGAAACTAAACAAATCGGAGGCCAAATTGACATGTACCATGTCCTATGATCTAAATCTCCGCGTCTCCTGCAAGCAGCCGAAAAAAATACCACAAACTGACAACCAATGGAAAACTCTTCCAAAACTACTACAATGTTCGTGTTATTTTCAAGCATTATTCTTTTCCTTCTCATTCACAAAATGAAAGTTAAATAACCAGAAACCCGATTTACTACTTACGAGTAGTCCTTGCGCTGTTTGTGTAAGCAAAGATAGGGGGATGAGCTGTCACGACATAGCGAAAGAAGTATACGATTAAAAACAGGATGAGGACCAGCGAATGAAAATATATCACATCCATCTGCGGCGCATTCATCAATAAAGATCAATACTGTGTGATTTAGGCAATTGATCCAGAAGTGTGGAAAATTAGCCGGAAATGAAAAAACGACTGTCAGTTTCCGTTCAGCTGTATTCACAATCAGCCTTCCCTTATACAGGCATTTCGTTGGGGTTTGATTGGTTCTCACAGACAAGCAGTGGTTAGGACCTGCGCTTTGCTGATTTTTAACCGATAAGAGAAAGACATGACTATTTCGCGGATTTTTTCTGCCCCAAATGAGATCCGCTGTTTTTCTAGTGAGGCAAAACCTTGAAAGCGGTTTACTAACAACCATCCTTCGGTGTAATCACCTTTTTTACCGTAAATTCCATTAATTACGTGTAACTGACCTTGAACGTGACAGGACATTTCTACCTGTCACCCAAACCATACTCACTCCTGGAACATTCCGACTGCAAACAAGCCTCTTTATACTACTGAGCGAAGGTCACAGCAACTCGTCATTCATCCGACCGTAGTTACTGTATGGCAGTTGATCTGGATTTTGTGGTAGACTGCCGAAAGCGATGTTGTCTTGCTTCAGTCCCACGCTGGTCTCAAACTTGGCGAGTGTGGCATACGAGAAAGAGCTCGGTCTTCAGAATGAAAGAGAAGAAATTGATAATGCTGACAGTTTTTTCCCCGGATATTTGAGATTTCGAAGAATGGAACCCACCTTCCCATCCATCGTGAAACTTACAAGTAGGGCATACACTGACAGGTTTTGTCCACAAATTTTTTTGGAGGCGACATGTTCAAAAGATGGGGGTAATCGTGACAGTTCCGATGAGAAACTCACCCTGTTTTCTCGAAACCTTTCTTTTCAAATTCTAGACCTCCAGATAGGAAAACGGAAGGCGTACGTGAAGTTTGCCCGCTGCGCCGATACGAGTGAATGCTCGATGGTTAACTGGATTACCGTCGACTTCCTTCACTCTCTCACACAGGGGTATAGTCGTAGCCTCCTTGAACTCTCAATTAACTCTTAAGTGGAAAGCAGATGGAGAAATTTACCTGAAACCACTTGGTTTGAACACATTGGAAAACAGCTGAATGGTCACTCTTTGAATGCAGTGACCCAACTTTAGCTTAAGAAAAGTTGGCACAATGGTCCAAATTTATGTTGGACAGTGTGTAATATCTTTCAACCTGCATAGAGATTTTGGGCTGTTTGTGTGTTTCTTTCAACGCTCCAAAAGGCGCCCGTGCCATCCTCGATCCGCATAAGTTTATGCCTTTCAGTCTGATATCATCCATAATTTTGCTTTGCCGTTTCAGTAGTTCGGTTCTTGCATTAAATGTCTCCGATCGAAGTAATGTGCTGGCAAGAACTACACCCTTTCCATGCGATGATGTCTGTGCCAGCCGTTCAGAAAGAGAGTATCTCATCAAAGTTTATTGTTTTTTCAGTATATTGGACAATTCACGAAAGAAAACCTCTCGAAACTCTCGTTCTGTTAACCGACCTAACTAGTGGTTTCTACCGTAACTTGGTCAAAGAAACTCATTTCCAAGACCCCCAAGCTCTACTGTTTCTACTATGAATCGCGTCAGTAGCTGAATGTTATTGCAATCGACACCTTTCCATCGGGCAAGAATAAAATCCACCACAGTGCCTTAACCGGGAACAGCAAGACCGGAAAGCTCGATTCAACTTGATGATAATCCCCCTAACCTATCTGTCGTAACTGCCGCTCATCTACACTAAGTATACTACCATTCAGCACTGATCAAGTCGACAGTCTGAAAAAAGCCTCACCAACTGGTTCTCTGTCTGCCTTATAGTTTAACCAGCCTGGCAGTTTATTCACTTGACCTCATGGGACTTTTGTGTCAAAAGCAAAGCGTTGGCTAGCAAAAAATACATCGATTGTTTACCAAAACTCCGATATGTCCGAAGCTGGATCGCGTATTCTTCAGCACCAAACGA
>SJOL01006453.1:416189-474643 GCA_004794785.1 Opisthorchis felineus | reverse complement strand
GTGCGCTTTAGTTTGAAAGGAGAGGCTACTTGAGCCTATTTTTCCTAATAGCAAGTCGGATTTTCAGTCTTTCAGGAACACGACAGGAATTTTATCCAGGCTGATAAAAAACGAACATGCGGGGGGATAGCGGGAATAGTTTTTTATACAGCTGAGCAAAAATGCCACCTAGTTAGATGCCTTGTTTTCCCCTCCCGTCTCCTGTTTTTTTGCGCTTGCTAGGATTATCGGATGACCAAGTTCTGTCTTGTCTCAGTTCTGCCTTCAAAAAAATCTCTAGTGGAGATTTTGTCCCGCAAGTGAAACCAGTCTATGCCGAAATGCCAAGCAGCACTGTACAACTGTTTCATTTCTACTGGGAATTATCAGCAGTGCGCGTTTCACCAATCTTCAGGGGGATTCGAACCTGGGACTTCCCGGTTAGCATCTGAAGACCAAAATGTCCGGCCACCTGCGGCTGATCAGCATACGATTAACTAGAACCTAGACAAGACACAGCGCCACTGATCCTACAACCACGAAACACACACTAAGTGGATATGAGTAGACTAAATGACTGTGTGGACTCCTGGTCACTCGGTGCCTGCTGTTCCATTCGTCTCTTTGTTTTCTGCGCAACCTGCGGATCGTCAGTATGTCTGTCCACAGGAATGGATGGATATTCGGAAGGAAGAACTACAATAACATCTCAATGATTTACACGCATCCATCCTATTTTGACTGACCTAATTTTACTCATGGGTCATTCCTGACTGCAACCAAAATCCACATACGAAACAAGTGATTTTACTCGGAGTGTCTCTAGGTGGAACACATCCGTAATGCCCGTGAGGCCCTACGGCTGCTACGTTGCCGGATGTAGGCAGAAACCTTCGTGGTGTTCGGTTTGTCTGCCCCACAAGTCCCCGGCTCGAAGGGTTCACTCTGTCATCCGCCCCTATCTGGTTTGCCACGCAATGCCGGTCCACAAATCAAACACGTGAAAGTACGATAGAAGATGAACAACATCAAAAGATTGCCATGCACATTCTGTAATATTCATGGCTTGAAGACGAAATCCAATTTGGTGTAGCAGCGTTAGTCCTCTTAATCTGTCTGTACCTTCTTCGTAATAGTAACCCAAATTTCTGACGACACTGATTGTGTCAATTTGAACCTTAATTGGACAGATTTCCAAAATGGCTTCAACTCGGGGACTGCGCCTACCTGGTGAACCCCAAGAAGGGTGAAACCTGTTGTGGGCTGTTGAGGGGTCTTTGGCGACCTTCTGAGTAAGTTTTCGAGTACTCTGTAGACCAGTGTAAAAGCCGTTGCAGCACTTTAATGGTGCCCGTGTCAAGTAAATATGCTAACGCAGGACTGGTAATGGTGAAGTCCGGAAGCTTGTAAGCAGCTGTTCAGGTATTTGTTTGGATAGTTGTCCAACCGCGACAGCTGGCTTTATACACAAAAGCAACTTGATACACGAACATCGATTTGGTCTGACCAGAAAGGCTGCCTTTCAGTTCTTGTCTCACTGGAGGACAGCTTGTAGAGGGGAACGGGATGTGAACAATGCCCTTTCAAAGTTCTTAGCTGAGTCTTTTTACTTGGAATTCATCAGCCGGACTATATTGGAGGTCAGGACAAGCGAACAGGTCTTTCTGACACAGTTCTTTCGAAAGCTTGGATTGCATTCGTCTTTCGACAAACCAGTTTAAATACCTGTTTTCTTGGATCATGTTTCTGAGCAATCAAAAATTCCTTTCTAGAGTCGCTTTTGAATAAATTCGTTTGGAGCTTTCAGAAAGACAGCACACCAAGTTTCGTTTCAGTTCAAGCTTAACCTAATCGCAGTTCGGGAGCGCCGAGCAACTGTGATAGACGTCAGCATAGTCTCGGATGGGCGCGGAGTGACTGTGTGGAATGAGAAGAAGCAGAAGCATGGTGCTGATGAATATTCCTTCGCCATAATCTCAGCCCTACGCGCAATCGGTTGTGATGTCGACTTTTTGGTCCACCAACCGATGATCATCTCTTATCGAGGGATCTGCTTTCCTCAATCCGCCAAGGCTGTTATTGGACTGGGACTCCTAAGGTCACAGTCAGTGACTTGTGTTTGCTTGCCATTGTGGGCTCCCTGCGTACGTACGACACTTTTATGCGTGGTACATGGCGTTGAGTGCACATTCTTGCCATTGAATCTCACACTAGACTCAGTATGACGGACACTTTGTGCCTGATGTGCGAGTCTTGACTGTGCTAGCGCTTACCGCGCCTTGAAGAGCATTCAGCATTGTTTGTCCTTTCTTCGGCAGTTGATCTTTACACGCGTGTTTCCCTTCCACATTCATCGCCTGCATTCACTTTTTATGTCTTTGAACATGCTCTTCAAAAATAAACGATAGTATATACACTGGCCATTCCAGGTCGGTTTGTTCTACTCAGTGGCACATCTACAAAAGCACAGTACACTTTCCTGTTCAACCTCAAATGTAAACACTCGTGGCTGCCTTGTCAATGCTGTCCAAAACTCACATAGAATACGGACTAGCTTCGTTTACAAAAAACATCGTCTGCACATCTGGCAGTTCGAGAATGATAGGCAGCTTTAAAAAGGTAAGCACAATGTCAATCATGGGCGAGAAGTGGAAAGGTGCAAGTAAAGCATGAACGATCCAATCCAACTCATTCGAAAAAATCCTTCAATTATCCGGGGAAACGTACGAAAATCTAGCAATGGTCAGAGGTAAAAATAACACTAAAGTGAAAAGCTGTAGAAAAACCATTCACTTTTTGAGAATGATTGAATAAATTGGCAAGGATTGCTGCGTGAGACAAAAACTTTGGAAAATCCTCTAGGATTTCATCGGACAGGAAATTGTTTTCCGGTTCTATAGGCATACTAAAATACGCTTTTCATAACACAGTATCTTTTTCATTTAACCAGCCTTTCCACTAAGAAAATCTGAACTTTCTGTTTGTTCCATTGTTCCCCGCCTCCAAACTTCTAGTCGCACTACCACATCTTTCTTCCCATGACGGTGGAATGTTAGAACTCTTCGCCGCTGGCTGCATTCCCCCGTCATATAAGTTTTAACTTTTGAAAACATGTCAACTTGCACCCAGCCAAGCCATATCAGGTTGTTCCTGTAATCTACAGTAAAAAGCGTTACAGTCCAGAAAATAGTTCATTTCATGGGCTATTTCACTCACTTCCGGTGGATACACTACAAACTAACCGAGCTAAAATGCGAAGCTTTCATCAAATATAGTTAAAAAGTAAAATAAATCAATAATAAACAAAAAAATAATAAACAGCAGGCCACAGTTCCTCACAGCCAAAATACCTAGTTTATTTATACACTGATGGTAACTTGACCATCGATCGGCTGGCTGTCGATCGATGAATTTGCGCATACCACTGTTGACTAAAGTTCACTTGGCTTTGCAGATAGTGTTAACGGTCTTCTTTTAGGTTGTATCATTTTTTTTCGCTAGTGATTTGTCGCTTGCATTTTTACATCGTTTCCTGCTTGTCAGTGTAAAGGATGCAAGCCGTTGCACTCGGGTACACTTTCGAGAGACACCACACTATTTCTTCCGCGAAGTTATTCCGGAACTCTATCTTCCTGGTGAGTTCTAAATGAGTGGAACCAGCAAATGACTGGCCAAATTTTCATCACTCTCACAATTGGAGCCATATCAAGAAAAAATACTTCGAAAACCTGAATATCGCTCAAACTGAAAAGTGAGGTGGCTTTTGTGCAGCACAGTCGGTTGCAGAATATCATTAATGAGAGATTCAGTCGGATTTCCATTTAACATCATCTTAATTTGTATATGTGTTAGTTGTTGCTCAAAAACGAAACAAGGTTGGTGGAAATCTTAAAAACTAGGCCTATCCGATGAGCCCCGACAAAGACGAAGTCGTTAGTTGAATCTAACATGGAAAGTCCGCAGTGCCTACTGAATTTCAGTTGTTTGAAATTGGTCTCAGTAGCTTCTTCAGGGTATTTTAAAAAAAGAACACACCAGCAGTAGTGCATGACTAAAAACGCCAGTGTTTTGACAAAGCTCACTACTTTATAGACGATACAAAGTTTGTGAAATCGAACACACGTTCATAAAATGGGATGACAATAACAAGAGATTCATTTGCATCCAACGTTAACTTCAACCCACCATGTAAACGAGTATTTAGCTTCAACTATCTCCAGTTTGTTTCAGTGTTCAACAACGGAATAAAATTTATCAAACTTTGTGAACCACGCCTACGTGAGCTGCCGACTTGTAAGTAATATAGCGCAAGGGAAAATACTTCGACATCCTGAATATCGGCCATACTAACCCATGAGATGTTCTGTAGTGTTGCAAATTCGGTTAAAAATATCCTAAAGTTGAGATTCGTTTAGGTATTACGTTAGCATTATGCCCGTTAGCCAATAAGTGCGTTATTCCTTGTTTGCCAAATTTAAATAAAGTTTATCGTAGAAATGCAGGGACTAGGCCCAAATAATGAATCTCAAGTGGGCCAAAGGGGTAGTGGGCTGCCGAAAAGTTTTCATCAAACCTGTACGTAGTTGCGCGTCAGGGAAAGATATATCATTTGTTTGACAGACGTACATTTGGCAGCCCCGATTCGCTGGCACAATTAAAGACAGTGTTGTAGGTCAACTATTACTAACGACTGTCATGAAACAAAAAACCCTACTGTGAACATTAGTTCTGATGGTAGTGTGTGTGTGTGGGGGGGGAGATTTGCCAGTTTTCACCTAAGATTCCGTCCTGTGGGTGAAGCCAATGTATGCTAAAATCCGAGAAACACTGTACAGCTATTTCATCTTTGATGGGACTAATCCGCAGTGCGTATCTCACGAAACTCCAGTGCTAGTGAACCACACTGCTGATCAGCCGCCCGTGGCCGAACGTTCAAGTGTACAAACTACTAGCCGGGAGCTGGCGGGTACGAAACTCCCTGGAGTTTCGTGAGGTGCGTACTGACAATGATCCCCAGTAAGGATGAAATGGGTTGCACAGCGCTTCTCGGCTTTTCAGCATACGTTGTCTTTATTTACACGAGGAAATCTCAGTTGAACACTAGTTTTGTCATTTATAACCAGGCCGTCGGATCCTCCTTAGTAACCCATACGACAAGAGTTGGAGCTTTAGCAAACAGGATAACTAGGAGAGTTTGGTAGAAGGAATGAGTCTATCAACACCGTGTGACCGTTGATTGTCTGCGCTATCGGTCCAGAAGTTATTCATTTGCAGTGTACGACGTAACATTTCGGTCAAACTGTTTCTGCAACCCAAAAGTGAAAACTTACTTTTGACAGCACCATCTTCTGGCACTTATGTATGTTGCTACTCATTCCTCTATGAGAGTTGATCCTTTGTATAATTTGATTCACATAGCTCAGGATGTGGGACGCTGCCGTATAAACTACGGGCGGCCAATCGCTCAGAAACGACCTGACGCGGATATCGGACCACTGAAGACAAACACACCAATGAGGGGCAATGGAAGCCTGAGCACAAGTTCGATCTTCTCGAATCGGAGTGAATAAAGATATTCCACGCGGAGATTTGACCACAGAATCAAGGTGGTCACCATACTGTCGGATTAATATGTGCTTTAGAGTCGCATGGACGTCAAACAGTGTGACCAATCGATCCCGGTTTGCACGGAGTTGAGCGAAGGCCTCTGGCCAATCTGTCGAAAAACGTTTTGGTAGAATGAAGCTTAAAAGCGGTAGTCTTTCTTCCAGTTTACCCTAGAGAACAGAAAACAGAAAGCCACGCACTCAACCTGAGAGTGAATACATACAAAAATAAAAATTGAATTACATGTCAGCCGGTATATACTTCAAAAAATTGGATAAAAATAAGCTTGTTCATTTTTACAGTCGTATGCCGTACCAGGGATGTTCAGGTGGTGGAAATAGCATAAAGACACATTCCGCTTGACAAGCCAGTTAAAGTAATATAATTGTTAGACCCGAAAGCTAACTTCTGGAGGGATATATCTGACCTTCTGCACCTGATGTTCGTTCCATCTTCGTGACTAGTCCCCATAGTGTCTTACTCTAAGTTCCGTATCACCTACTATCAGAGGTAGGGGCAAGATGGCTCAGTGGTTAGAGCGTGAGTTCACTGACCGCAAGGTCCGTGGTTCGAACCCGACCTCTGCCTCTTGACTTCCCGTGTCTAGGCTTTGGAAACCTGGCAGTATCCCAGCCCTCGTGCTTCCTTCTGGTGTCACGGCAGTTAGGCACCAAAAGGGTGCTACGGCTGAACGATGTTTTTCACTATCAGAGGTAAATCTGGAAAAGTGGCGGATTTCATACTTGATGGGTTCCTTCGTTACATTAAGTAAAGCACTTTTGGCGACAAGGATCGTAGGAACAGAAAAAACGGACAGACATGTGAGTCAAGGCTGTTGCTTATTTAGGCAAAGCTTCTCTGTTTGTCGTCTTAGTTTAACTGGACGAACAGTCCCCAACCCGTAGCACATCGGCTTGGGAGTTGCGCAAAATCCCGTCAGTTGCCACCGCACAATTGATTCTGTTCCATACTCGTTTAAAATCTATGGTCGGGGTTCATTCGACGGTAACAACAAAGAAGAAGACAGACGTAGATGATGTGACGAACCAGTTAGAAGTACGATAACCCTCCTTCTGGATGGACGAACGTCTTCTGGGTTACCAGAAATTATTTCTGGACGGGACTGGTCTCCTCTGAGATTGGTATCTAACAATAACTGTCTTCAGCCAACAACTCGACCGCGGTCGTCAAGTTAGCATTGAAGTTTCTGTTCATCTACCAGTGAAAGTTTCATACGTTCAATGCTATCTAAAATGGAATGTACAAACGTATCAGCATGCTCACAATCATTTCCGCGGCTAGACGTCGATGCATTCCATGCTGGCTAGCCAGGCTTGAATGAAAACCAGGAGCGGGATTTTCGAGGGTGATTTATGATAGTATAGCGTGCGAAGTTCTGTTAGTACCACACGTTCAAATTGACTTTATTATCACAGGCTCCAACTCAAACACATAAACTTCCAACATACATCACTCCCAGTAGCTATTCACTGTATCCCTGACTGATTTTGCTTTCGTACGCAGCAAAGTGTGACAACGTGTGAAACGCCGCTAAGGTCAGTTCAAACTAAGTACAAAGATCGGCGCATTTTGGAGCAATCGACAATCTCGTTCTCCATCACCGAAAGTTAGCTTTTCAACATACTTAATTAGGAATAATACTGGAATTTTGTCCTTAAGTCCCGCCTTAAATTCACAGCCCTCATCGCAGCATCGTCGCCTTCAAGTAATTCATGTACAGATTGCGCTGTTGTGCCTAGTATGGTTTTTACTCGGTTGGTATTCACATCTGTGCAAAACGCAACCTCATAGCCGAATCTTTGTCAGCTGCCGTAAATTCCCCATTTTCCCATATTGTGTCCATCGCAAAGATTTCAACATGGGCCGTCCACTGAGCCTCGTCACTGGACCATTTTTCTCCCATCAGTCTCGTTGATTCATGCACATTCTAGTCAACCAGGATATTTTCATCATGTTAGCGGAGGACCTCAGAGAACTTGTTTGAGACTCCTAATTCCCAAATGCAGATTGCTAAATGTTGGAATACACAATGGATGTTATGCGATAGAACTCATTGACCACAAATTAGTTTGAACCTTTATGATCAGTCTGTCGACGTAGGTTGCCGATGAAACCAGAGGTAGCCGTAAACTCTGCACAGCGTCATGGAATGAACTCTGCTGAGGGTTAAAAATTAGCCAGATGATAAGTGTCCCGGACAAAAAACATTTACCTAGATTTCTACTTAGAGCTTAGACATACCCAATAAATACCTCAAGGTCCGTCACGTTTAAAATACATGAACATGAGTAAACCTCCCAAACTAGCTAGATTGCTTAAACTCCAGTGAGCCGTTAGCCAAATCTCACACAACTATGGATGGAAGAAAGCGACACTCAGTTATGATGAAGAGTACTGTCCTCACAGTCCAGATGGCTTGGCCTGGTTTTTGTCAAAGTGCTATACAAAGGGAGGCCAACCGAAACAATAACGGGCAATCTTCTAGGGTTTATCATCCCACGTCTATGGTAACTGGCTACACATGGTTAAAGCAAACGAAGAAATCACGATCGATGCCTACATCTTGCCCTTCACCAGCAACGATACGCTCTTCCATGAAGGCCAGGTAGAGAAAACTGTAGTTCAATACGGAATTGTCTCATTCTACATGTGCAAGGTTACGAAGACACTGCTTCTGTCCCGAATCTTTGATATCGATACTAGCATGAACCAGCATGAAAACTCGTAGACTATGATGACAGGGCCCGTATGTAGCTAAATCAAACGCTTTGACACTACAGCCGACCCGAAGAGGGAGGTGGATTCATGACTGAACATAAGAGCGAAGCGTTTGCATATTTCAATCCACAGTATGTTGAAAAGCTAGCAATTGGTGATGCACAACCGAGGTTGTTGCATGCTTTCAACTTTGTTGTTTTTTACAACTGAATAACGTCTTAAACTCCTTCAGTACGCAGCACGACTGTTTAGGAGTTCTGCGAACCCCATATAAAAACTGGTGAGAACCTCACTAAACAGTGCGTAGTTGATGGTCACTTAAAATTTGACTACCACGAGTAAGTTGAGTAACTGAGTCAGGATGGCCGCGGTTCAAGTCCTAGGTTACCCGAGTACATCATTAAACGTTAGTGAGGCCTAATGAGAACGAAAATCGAGGCCAACGCCTCCCTGTTTTGTCGCTGCTCAGTCGGCATTAAAGCTAATGCTAAATCAATACTGTTCACTTCTTGACCGACTGAATAGTGAGTAGATATAGCAGATATCGTGTGCAAACAAAAACACTCTTAGGAAGATTCCCTCGCACAACAGAACAATTTAGTTGGGATACATTTAAAGTAAAATCCTCATACTGGGAGGCACATGATCAGAGACCAACTTACACCGAAGGCGATTGTCATTGATTATCCGAAGATAAACATTACGGTCTGTGTAAACAAAACGACGTTGTTGACCATGACAACAACTCCAGGGGCTGTGATGAATATCGCTCGGAAACGAACAATGAATGAAGACGTCTGTATTTGACCCGGTTTCGAGAACTAGCGCCAGCCTAATATTGAATAACAGCGGTTTTCACCACACTCCACTGCACTGCGCTACGCTTTTGAAAACAACCACTGTCCTTCGAAAATCCAGGCACAAACAAAAGGAGCTGACACGACTACGGAATACACTGGACGTGGAACAACCAGAATCCGAATTTCCAAACTATTCAGATCGGTGCATGCACAATTTTTCAAATGAGAGAATGGATAATCTACAGGTGGCACTAAGTGACGCGTATTCAAGTAACAACTGATGAGCTATTGAAGCTCAGATCGAACGTTTTTCCTCGTAAACGGTTATTTGAAAGTCAATTTTGATGAGGGACCCAGAAGGCGTACGTCTAACCTGGTTGAAGGTCACTATCATTACCGATCAGCCAAACTGAAAAGCTTCCGGAGCGACATGAACAGGTAACTAGGAAATATTCTCGACATCCGGTGGAGTAATTTTCCAACGAAAGCAGTACGAAAGAAAGTTGGAATCAGTTTGTAAAGACAACCCGGTAGTCCAAAGTTTGTCACATACGATCCACAATGGCAGATTTGTCGGAAAATAATTGGATAAATACCTGAAAGCACTGGAGAATAGTAGTTTGTCAGAAGTGAAAAAAATAGGGCCATCTCAAAATTACTGAGGAAGCATTGTCCTTGTGTGCAAGAACTCCCTAAAATGGAGAATCAAGAAAGATGATCTTCCCATTCGAATTCACAGGAAGGAGATATGTCTGTTTAAACTGCCTGAAAACGTCCAGAATAGAAGTAAGGTTAGTCTGAGTATCAGACACAATAAAACTGTCCACAACAAAAAAGGAGAGACTGTCCTATTGGCTAGCGTTGAACTTTTAAGCTGGGCAACAAATAAATCTACATGCACTGGGCTAAGTAAAGAGCCAAGTGGTTTTCCGATTCATTCGTTCGAAAGGAGCCAAAATGTGAGATACTGTGATCCTCAAGGGAAACGCGAGTTTCGCCAGTGCCTATCGACAAAAACATTCAAGGAGAATGGTATATCCTCTATTAGAAAGAGGCATCAGAATGCAATTGCCAAACGACGGGCTGAGTAGGGCCAAGCAAGCAGTTTTGCCCGAAAAAATCACTTACTTCTCCATCCCACCAACCTACTACTTCTGTTCACCAAAAACAACCAACCACATCCTACCACCAAGCAAGAGTCAAAGGGAAAACTTCCTTGTTAGTTCAATTTAATGCTTGTTTATGAATTTGCCTGTTCCCGTGGAGAGAACTGTCTGAGCACATCCCATCCAGATTAAAAGGGTGAGGACGATACAACGTAAACAGTTCTGAAGTAATGCGCTACTCATAAGGTTGCTGAAAATTCTTCGACAGTCCACGGCAGGTTTCGCCTTCTTTGGGCTCAGCAGGTAGGCGCAGTCCCCCAGTTTCCGCCAAACTTATGTTCTGCTTGAATCCAAGTTACACGAAATTGGCGAAATGCACTCATTTGTATACCAATTTGGTTTTGACGGGAGACTCACCTAGAACCCAGCTGAATCTCTTAAGTAGTGCATCACATCTGTACTCTGTATCGCGATACGTCGAATATCGTACCAACTGAAACATGAGACGGCCTGGTGCAGGACATTCAGTTGCTTAAAAACATCATAAACGAGAGATTCAGCTGGGTTTCGGTTGATTCGCCTGTCGAAACTAAACTGATATGCAAATGGGTGTATTCGTCGAAATCTGCCCAATTTGGTTCAAGTAGAACATAAGGTTAACGGAAGCTCGGAGACTACGCCTACCTCATGAGCTCCAAGAAGGGCGAAATCAGTCGTGCACTGTCGGAGAGTTTTCAGCAACCTTATGAGTGGTTTCCTTTATGAAATCATATGAATATCATATCAACTGAAACATGAGGCGGCCTTTGTGCAGTCCATTCAGTTGAAGAGATTCACTTGAGTCTCCTATTCTAGTATTGAGTGGCTGACTGACCTCGGATGAGTTCATCCGCAGTTCTGTTTTAGACCAGTCGAGTACATTCACGCACCTCACAAGGATTAACCAAAAACTGAGGAGCCCGAGATTTCGATGGATTTGTAGCGCTTATTAACTCTTGTCAACGGCAATAATATTAGCATTGGCAAGATAGTGTGAACTGATAAAACAGTGATTTCAAGCAAGGTTGGTGACCCAAATGCGATATTTTGCCATCAATTTTAGTCGTTCAATTCATCATTGACAAGCATTGTTCGCAGGCGAGCAGCAGTGATCAACCTCACGAGACATAACTATAGCAACCGACAGCGGTCACTGAATGACGTTTTCTGGTGTGATTTGAACGGATAATTTATTGCCCCATCACGCCCCTTCGCAGATTTTTCGTTCTCATTGGTATAGGGGCGTGGAATGAATTATGCTATGGTGGACAAATAAGTTCCCGCATCAGACCGATTCAATGCTGGTGAACGCACGACTATGTAAGAAAAGCAGATCGATTGACCGATACACCATGTGATGACTGCAAAGTCCATATTATAGAATAATAATAATTTTGCTTTGGGCTTACGGAGACAGCCGGAAAACTTCTTATTTCACAATGATAGTCACTTGAGGCTTCGGTCATAAATAAGTGATTGGATGAAATCTGGACTGCTGTATTTGGATAGAAACAAAAAATAAGACATAATCGGCTGGCATCAAAATCAGGAACCTGAGGGCATAAGCAGAGTGTGATTTTCTTCCACCGGTATATGACTTATGACAACGTGGCCAAGGGATTGTGGTTAGAGAGACTTTTCACCATCGCGAAGGAGATGTACTAACTCAATACTGGTTGGACACTTGTCGATTCAACTTGAGGCGTTTCCTGGCCAAAACACTGTTCCCGAAGCTGCTGATTGCAGGCTACTACGCTTCATTTTTTCATTCTGAAGGGGAATTACAGCGGTCTACTGAAGCGTTCGGCTCACTTGTGCCTCGATTTGGTCTAAACTTAGGTAGTTCTAAAGTGTTCATCTTTGATCAGCCTAAACTGGATGTTCGACATGAAGTACCAGGTATTCAGCCAAATGGCTATGAGGTGGTGTGCTGCACGGAGTTCTCTTATCTATAGACTTTACACATGATAACAAAATAGGCGCACGAATTGCAAAAGCCAGCACGGCATTTGGTCGCCTTGAGAAACGCGTCTGCAGCAATCACCACTTGGGCATAGACACCAAGATTGCAGTGTATCGGGCTGTTTTGCTGTGTTCACTACTGCACGGAGATGAGACCTGGACACTATATGGACGGTATGTTTGGGCTGTTGGTCGATTTCATCTGCAATGTCTGCGCAAAACCCTTCAGATCAGAGGAACTGACAGAATCCCCATCGCCGAAGTCTTTCGAAGCGCAAACGTAGCTGGATTTTAGTGCGGTCTGATCCAAGACCGGATCCGCTTGTTAGAACAATTAAATGGATGAAACTCGCACTCCCAAACAAATTGTCCACAGCCAGCTGAAGAACGAAATTCGAAATCCGAGCGCTGAAAGTCCGTTACGGGGACAGCGTCTAGGTAGGTTTTAAAAACTGCAACTTCTATTTTATTTTACGGAAGGACCTGGCACTTGAAAGAGTGACATGGGAAGTAGCTAGATGTGCACAGCTTTGGGGCGTTGCAATGCTGGAAAATAAGCGAGACATTCAGAAGGGACTAAATCACCCAAATGCAGCTTCGACCTTGTGGGTTTGCGCAAACTTTCTAACGCACATGCCCTAAGGTGATTAGCCTTGTGTGCCACCAGCGTACCCACCCACCTGAAAAGCGGAACCTACTGGAACCCAGATGACCTTGTTACATTTTACAATGGTACCCGCCCCATGTCACTAACTGCAGGGTTAGGAGAATATCGCCGTTAACACGTCGTTACCATCTTGATGAGGTGTTGACGGAGGTAACACTTGCGTGATACTATGTTGGGAGATGTTTCAGTTGGTACGGTATTCGAGATGTTGCAAAATCCTTTTTGTCTAGTCGTAACACACTACTCATAATATTGCTTGCTTGGTGCTTCGCTGGGGGACGTGCGACATTACCCCTAAACTTAAAGGAATTGACAGATGATGCCGGCGCGTCGATACCCAAGTAAATGGTACTGTTGTCTGCTGTTATACTATCATGTCTAGGCCGGCTGATGGCCTGCTACGGTCCTCTACACTTTTGCCCACTGATCTTATTCTCTCGAGTTTACATCAGCCCCAAGGACTTGCTCACAGCACCGCATTCGGCTTGCCACAAACTGTATTTGGCTTCGTACTATGCGCAGATTTCCAGTGGCCCGACCAATATTGACCGGCAAACTCGATTTGGATGCCAGTCATTCATAAGATTAAACATATTCGCTTTTAAGTAGCAATGCCGCTCATCCATACTTGCCATTGATTACCAGAAAAGTATACTCCTAAAAGCCAGTCCTAGATCAACCCACTTCCGAACCCCATGTTGGCCTATATCTCACAGTTATCGCACACAAACTTTGCTCCTTCAAGTTCCGAAACATTTGGGATCAGGGATATGTCCCTTCTTGTTGGTCACTAGTAAGTTTAATTCACAAAGACATACTCAGTTAGCTGTTCCCCGGCCCATCTACGGAGGAAGGTTCTCGAACAAACATATTCCTGTAGCCAGCCATACTTCTTTCATCCTCGTTTTTAACCCCGCAGAAGAAGGCCAGGGAGGTCATCAGAACACCAGGAACATGCAACCGCCTTGCGTCCGCCACACTTCTGAAGCGTGCACCCTTTTTTTAATACGCTTCTGATTCTATCAACCGCACACATGCTATTCCAAACTTGGGCAACCCCTTCAATTTTTCTGACACATTTGATACCCATGATCAAGCTCTTAATTTAACCACTCATAAGAACAACTCGTGAGTCCGTCACCCACCTGCATATTAACTTGGCGTTCAGATGAAATTGCAATAGGTTTCGTTGAGCTTCTATCAGTCTTCCCATGCAACTTATGAAGATCGAAAGTTCCTCATATTGTGAGTTTTATATTACACCTTTGGATAAAAAAGCATAAACGAGGGCTACCCCGAATCCTCCATGAATCCTAGGTTTGCTCGATTTTCAGGTAATGAATAATTGAGGGAATTCCAACTTGTCGAAATGGTGGCGGGTCGGTTGTGGTGATTTGTGGCTGATCTCTCCACCATCCGTGAAGATATCGCCAACAACCGGATACACGACCAGCAACGTTATGAGCCCCAAATAGGGCGAAATCGGCGACCGACTGTTTGTAAGGTATAGTCAATCACCCTGTGGAGAAGTACGTTCGTCTGCTTCCCGCAAACAGATCAACGAGACTCAAGAACAGTCATGAGGTTTGAATCTGTGATACGTGTTATTGTTCCAAACCTAATAGTCTTTATGCAAGTACTCAGGCACTTAGTTAGATAAGGCCTTTGAAAATCTGACACTCGAGCCAATGAGGTCTGCATATGGTGGATCTGAAACCTTTGGATCTCTTCGAGCAAAAGGTGGACAGTGCAGATGTGGGATAAATAGGCTTAGAATATGCTGCAACTTCAAACCAAGATCAAGATAACTTTGACCTCATGTACACCTGGCAATCTAGGGAAAAGAGTGGGAAAAGTTGGAGATTTGTGTGTGTTTTGCACTATCACTCATTTGGATGAGATTCTGCCACCGAAAAAATCGATCATACTTGTCCGAGAATCTATACCACTTCACATCCGCTCCGGTCAATGGACATTGGCCTTAGGTCAATAAGCATCGCACATCAGCAACACATCGGTTGATTTACGCTTCAGACCCAGACACCTAATCTCCATACAGCACTGCAGGTGGATAGGCTAGGAGACATGATGAATTATGGTCCTAAGTCTGTTTCAGTGTTTATTGACCCGACATGTACTTCCTTACCATCATCAACTTTGCCAGTTCTCTGGTGAACTGGTAACACCTTGCGAATCTCGAATAGTTTAGTTCATCTCATTCTGAACAGGATACCAGGTGATTTTCCAAGCATGCATACGAATCTCATGATTCTGGACTGTTCCATCGGGTAAAAACAAACAAACAGGAGAGTGACAGTGAGAGGTGAAATGACAGAGGACAACACAGACTGAGCAACCCTGGCTGCCCTGGCTGCCATGATGTGTGTGTCTGTGTGAACGTGCAAACAGATAAGTGTCCAGTGCTACCAAAGATAACTTGTTTCATTGATCAGCAGTGGATTTTTCATGATTACCTGCGGGATTTGTAGAGTTCGTGCTCGCATCGTTCTCGTCTGAACAGTCATCCTCCTGTCCTGGCGCAATTATTCTGTTGAGTCCCCGCCAAAGTGGGGAAACACTGGACTCGAGCTTCGCTCTTATTAGAGCTCATCAGCATTGTATATCCTCGGCCGTGTAGTCTATATATATTGACCGAAGTCATCAATAAACTAATGAAGTTGATGACGTTCTGGCATCAATATAGAGTACCAACCGATAAAGGACCAGTTAGTGAACCCGTGGACACGTTTTCTCCCAGCTCATAATTGGAGGAATCTCAAAAGCCGCATGAACCATCCATATGAGAAATCGTCGCTGGGTGTGCCTGTGTGTGTGTGTGTGTCTGCCCTCTGAGTGTCCAAACTAGTCACACTACTAATCAGTCAATCGTGGCTCAACGGTGTAGTTTTCACTTTTTGGCCAGAAGGTCGAGGGTTTGAGTTTTTCTGAAGATTTGTGAAATGCACAGCAGTGGTAGTATAGTGGGTTTTTTTCACTATTGAACAGATTCTGAACGTGTAAACTTCATCGTAGCAACAATCCACGCAGCTGGAGAACAGATTCATCAGATTCGAGTCTAGAATCTGTGATTTAGCCAATGGAATATTGGTAAACAGGCATTAGATGCTTAACCTCGTCACCCCGTAGTGGGAGGCTGAGTTTGTAGTAGGCAAAATGGGGATAACAGACACGCCTTCTCTCCGGATTCCGCAGAATCACCTGGTTTGATGGTACAAATAAACCGTAAGTGATTACGTAATCTTCAGTGTGTAGCCTGATACCTCACAAGGTGCGGTAATGAGCTGCTTTTATAGGCAAACGCATAAGGTTACTAGCCAACGCTTCCTCGCGGAATCGGACACGTATTCAAGGCTGCCAGATCACAAAACCAGTTTATGCACTCTTGTTTAAAGCCCAAGTGACACCTTCTCTATTGTACCCTAGTATTTTTAGCTGTGCTCTTTCAAATGATTTGCACAGGCAAGTTGAAAACAATGATGAAACTATCATTAATCATTCAATACATTTCGGTGGTTGGCCAAACCTGCTAACCTCTCAGCAATGTGACCGTCGCTTTCGACAAGCATAACTCACACTGGGAGCCAGCTGAGAAGCGGAAAATAAGTGTTCATCTGGGACACTTAGTTTAGCTTATACTAAGGACCCGTGCTAACACTCGAAACCGAAGTACAGAACTAACATGACAGCTGTGCGGGCCGGCGATATAGCTGCCTCAAATGACGCTAATCCCCGTACTCGTTAGTTTTTTAGAAACAGCTGCGGCGCCCTGTCATCTAAATTTGAAACTCTGAAGGTCTCAATCTAAAGTGATCACCGAGTTAAACTGAATTCTAACATGCCGTTTAGGGACCATCAGTGTCTTTCAGATGCGTCAGGCACGTTTCAACCTTATACTGTTTAGTTTTTTAAAGAGAAAAAACGAAAGATTTTTGTCCGACTCTAAAATGCTTAAAGTTCCGTCAGTGGTTCTTTTTGGCCGAATTCTCAAGGTATCTGTTGCAACGGTAGGAATTCGACCTCATCCTAGTATTTCCCATAAAATCTTCCTCAATTGTGGCGTTCGAATCATCACCCCACCCCACTGTAGATGATGCTATCAGTTACCCGCGAAAAAGCAACCGCTTTAACTAACGCGACCGTGTGCGCGACAGAGAAAGCTTACTTGCACAGAAAGACGAGCTCCACCGAGTCTAGGTCCGTGGTCGGCGAAAAGTATCACTATTGTGTTGGAAAAGGGCTTGGGTTCGTCGAACAGAAGGTCTTGTTCATCATTCACCTGTATCTGCCTCAGCAGGGTGACTAGATCGTCATCTAAAAGCGTTGCGTAGGCAGGATTGTCATGAATCAGTTCACTGAAAAATGTGAGGCTGAACCTTGGACGGTCGGCATAGGCATGGAAAAACTCTCGCAAAGACTCCAGGAGAACGTGATGTGTATATCTGTGAAAAAAAGGAGTAGAAAGAAAATAAACGATTCAGGGAGCAAATGACTTGGAATTCATTGATTAAGTACGGCACCACTGAATTACGTGACCGTTTGAGCAGCAGTACCCGAGAAACAGAAATATTCCCCTTGTGGTGATAGTTGTTAACTTGGACAAGACAAACCCGCTTTTCATCGCAGACCAGTATATGTGAGATGGTATGAACCAAAAAGAATTGAGATATTGCCATAATAGGTTAAGCACCTGGCTTCGAAACCAGACAGGAGAACACAAAGCCAATCACAGAACAGCTTGTGAATTGCAGCAGATGCTCCGCATTATCCGTCAAAGACGTGCATAGGTTGTTCACTGACCATTATCAGAGGGGAGGGTTTCTCTTCTTCAGGTATTGATGCACTCTAGCTCCATCATCTTATCTTGTGTAGCGAAGCTTATAAAGTTATCCAGACAGCCGAGATCAGCTTGTGCCAATGTTGGGATGAGTGACGAATGCGTTTATCACGATTTGCACCATACTGTCTGGGTTTTTTTCACAGTAGTACAATCTCAAATAGAAAATTGTATTGCGGCATCGTTACAGATAACCACACATTCTGACAAGTCACTTGATACTATGCATTGACGTCCTTTAAAGTCCGTAAAACAGAAGCACATGTCAGGTGGTATGGTGAGGCCACAGAAGACCTTTCGTGAAGCAGTCAGATGAAGTGGACAACTATGCGCATATGTTCGAATCTTCGTGAGGACGTGTAACCGAGTTCCATTTGCATTTTTGGTGAACAGCTTATGCGTGTTCTCTGCAGGTTTGTGGAGATTTACTGGGTTCTTTTGATTCATAGTCAAACAACGTCAAAGTACATTTCGAAAGATTCCAGATGGGAATTTCAATTAGTTCCATTGTTTATTTTATGGCCGTTTAGCTCAGTGGAACCTTCTTTTTTAAGTGATCTGAAGTAGAGTAGAACAAGAGGCTAACGTACTAAAATAAGGTCCTAAATAAAGCCGCCCGGAGACTGATATCTAACCAGTGGTCTCTCTCTCGCTTACAAGAGTCATGATCCGTCACTTGCCAGATTCAGATCTTGAGTGTGCATCCAAAATCCACATGTGATGCGACGCGTAATGGAATAACAACCAAAGATTCAGCCACACCACTGATTTGCTTGCACGATTTCTACAATGCTTATATATCTAGGCGATATCGAAGTCTGTTCGAAAAGACTCCCAGCTTCCCCGGGAAACTTACACACACAAATACAGAAGGATTTTAGATCACTGGAGGAGAACAGTAAACTGTTTTCAAGAAATGCACTCATTTGCAAATCAATCTGGTTTTGCGAGAGACTCACCTGGAACCCAGCTGAATCTCTCGTTTGTGATGTTTCCATGTAATTGAATATGCTGCATCAGGTCGCCTCATGTTCCAGTTGCTACGATATTCGAGATATCGCGATGCATGTAATTTTACGCAATGTACTACTCATAAACTGTCTGTTTACCGTAAAAATAACTTTAATCGGAGATTCTAGGCACAGTCCTTTATTTGACCACACCAGGGAATTTGGGCACCGGGGTGTCAGTAAAGCTGATGGCGTTCAAAAACTACACAGAGCATCACGAGTAATGCACAGAAATCCGCAGTGTGACAGGAATACCATGTCCATAGGTGTGGACTATCACTTCTTCATGGGTTTTGCAGATATACTCAATACATTCACTCTAAGCCAACTTGACTCAAGGTTATAAGAAATAAATCCGCGAACTTTCTGAGTAATCAAATGGAGACTCGGATGCTTTAGAGACTTTAGAAAGTCTTCAGTATGCCTGCATTATATTCATTGACAAGCCAAGGACACTCGGTTTTTGTAAACCTCACAGCTTCAATACGCAACAGGTGCAGATTTACACAATCCGCTTTAAATCTTTCGAAGCGGCTGGTCTCCACAACCGTTCAAGAAATAGGTTAATCTCGTCTGTATTTTACCCACCCGGATTGCAGTCTCCATTCCATTAACCTGTCCGGTCGAAGAGTATTTCATTTAACTCGCTCCAGGTGTTAAAGATTGTATGTGGAATTTTCCCAAAAAACATGAGACAATAAAATCCATGGGGATTTAACTGCTGAGCGAGATCCTCATTGGCTTGTGAAAGCTTGTGAATGAGTAAACAATGCGGTACTTAAGAAAACAGCTTTCTTTCAAGGTTCCTAATCAGGGTGTGCATATATAGAATGCTGGACTAAAACGGACACTCGACTGACCAACAATTCGAGGGTATGTAAGCAGCCCGCGCAGAACCGAAGTTAAAGGCTAATGATCAGCAGCTAAACTGAAAACACACCTAAGTTGGTAAGTGGCCTCTGATAGTCCACGCAGTAAGCTTGCAAAGTTTCATTTTCTGGTCTCTGTTTATATTCGAATTGGTGGACTAAACTGTCACCTGATTAAACACTGGACGTCTTACGGAATGAGTGTTTGTTCGGACACCGGATCCGAAACTGTCGCAGCACGAACGTCAGTAACTGCCAGTCAGTCGGCGCAACAGCTATTTACTCAGCTGACCTGGCTAATCTCTGTGGAAAAGCGCTCAACCGGCCAAAGTGCAGATGAAGGTTGAAAAAATCCCCTGTCGTGTGACAGTTGTCAAACAAAAACACCTATAAAATCGGCCCTTTACAATCAACAATCGAAAACGATGTTACGAGTCGGGCTCCCATAAAAACTGAAGCCTACGAAAGACCCCAAGTGGTACCGAATATAACAGAGACGGGAAGATTGGTTTCTTCGATCTGCGGAGCCAAGTACGTTCCTTCCAATTTTCTGAATAAACCACGAGAAAATCCGTTTTCATTCTCATTCGAGCTCACGACTGGTGCCTATGGAAATCGTTGACTGGCGAACGGACTTCCACCCTCCGATCAGCCAGATGAAGATGCTTGTCTTCAAAATGACCAGTGCGTCCTACGGATCCAGATGCATCCAGATACGACGCACAAACGTTCTTACAGGATCGAAGATCAAGATTGTTGCTACTATTTTTGGTGTGAGCCATCTCGGATTCGTTGAGAATTCACAAGTACAGGAGAACTCTACTTTTCAAAGTCTATAATTTAAAGAACTGGAGGAAGTTGCCGAAGCAGTGTCAAATGATTCACTGCAAAACGTATGGACAGAAAACACAACAAAAACTGCCGGTGATGTGGCAGTGCAAATCAGCCACTTACTGCATTTATCAGAGTTACCATCCCGGCCAAACACTAGAAAGAAAGATTGGGGTACCCTCTCGCAGATGAACAACCACCTAGGGTGACAAAAGATAAACCCGAGTTGAAGATACTTAGATGAAGACCAATTAGATGTCCCCATTTTCCAACGGAGATCCTTCTGAAATTTCAGCTAGTGTAGTACAGTCATCTACATAGAAGCCGAGATTTTAAGGGAATGCATATCGTTAGAGCTGGCATTCCGTTACGCGGAACCAGCTGGCAAGTTCCATCCAGAACAGGCAGGGAAATTCTCGTAGCAACTAATTTCATTCGACAAATTGTAGACATACCCAGGCTTATGGGAGTACTTTCGTTAAAACGAAGGATATTCGACTTTATCAGGTTGGTGGGATGTTGTCAAGGCAATATGGATGCACTACGTCCTCCAACAAAAAAGTTATAAACCTGCCGCGTCTCCTACAGTCCAGCTCGTCTGCTCACTATGCACCGCAAAAAACATCCGCATGATTGCTGATCGCTATGAATAATGAAACTTAAAAGTAGAATTCTGTTAGAAAGTATAACAGATTTAGTCCACCGTAATTTCCAAGCAGTGGACAGACAAGCAATATGTAGTTACCTGTCTGATTCGTCCTTCATACCACTGCTTCTAGCCTCATTTGAACTTTTGACTCTCCACTGTACTGACGTGACATACTTGAATTCCCCTTTTTATCTGGATACACTTCCCTGTTTATGCGAAACCCTCTCGATTTCCTGTCCACAAAAACCAAACCCACCGTTAGGATGTTGTGTGCATAAGATCTAGCGGAACGAAGACAGTGTACACTACTAAAGGGTTGTTGGTCCCAACCACGCAAATCATTCTGATCTTGGTACACCAAGGAGGGTGACATTCGGTGCTGTATGCGTTTTTAAGCTGCACGACTGAACCACCAATAAGCATCACTAAACCCTACGCAATACTTGAAGACTTGTAGACTGTCGCATTCGGGGGTAGAACCAAACAAGGTGGTGGTGGAACAAGAACTTCCAATGAAAGGTGGTGCCCATCAATGTTCAAGGAATTATCAGACCTTATTTCACGGTGCAATTCTAGCATTTTAACTTCATTGAAACTCCAGTTCCAAAACCCTGGAGAACGTCGCAGTATTTCGTAATAGAAGAATATCGCTTTGTACGCATAATTAGGGACTTTATCAGTTTTCATGGTATACCCTTTTCTTTTTCTACACCAACTACATTGTATGTGCGAAAAAACAACACCGACATGTCACGGGAGATTTTACCACAATCAAACAGCAAAAGGTGAATTAATTAGCAGAGTGAGCATTTGGCCAAAAGAAAAGCTTGTGCAAAGAAGAGGACGAGTAGTAAATTTTGAAAGAAGCAACTAAAATCCTGTTGCAAGCGCGTAAGAACAACAACGTGTTTACCACTTTGGAGCAAAATAAATAACTGAGCCATCATGAACGTCAAAACCAAAAGAGGTGGCCATCCAGTTCGAAAAAGAACCTGTTCGTGTGTTTAAAGATTACCCCAAGACCACCTTTTCCACGTTCTTCAGAGGTGCTCTCGAAAGAGAAATGACTGAATAACGTATGGTACTATGAACAACTGGGCCAGTTGTGTGTTGCGCATTCACCCATATTACCTCATCACAAACATTCGAAAGAGGTTCAAAAAAGTCAGGTGGCTTGTAATCAACACAACTCTATTTAACTGGGTCAGATCCCCATGACAATAGACAACATATTTGATTACTAGTTTTGTGTCATTATCGGAGTTACAAATTGAGATTAAAGTCAACCTGAAATGATCGCATGCAGTCTGGCTTATGTATTTTCTGGTTCGTCTACCGCTGGGAGTTTAAGGGAGGGCAAATTTGATTTATTTTTTAGGAGACTGATACTTATGCGTTTCATTATTCATAGCAGTCAGCAACCACTTTGATGCGCTTTTTGTGGTGTGGACTTGGCAGACGAGCCAAGCTGTAGGAGACACGGCAGAGTTATAGGTTATCGATTTTTTTGGCATCGTCTGGGTATTTTAACTTGTTGCACCTCGGCGTGCAGCCGTGTGCACCACTTGTGAGTGACTGAATATTCCCACTCGCAGGTACATTCGAAAGGTATCGTTAAGTTCGCGGCGTGAAAACAGTTGGGGTTACTCAAAGTGAAACGATGATTTTTTTGTTTTTGGGTTTCCGAAAACAAAAACCCGACATCGTGGTGGTTTAAAGGCATGCCCAAATTTAAAGCATAAAAATTACAGTCGCTGGAATTAGAGAACAAAAGTCTAGACAATCAGCATCTTTTTCGGAACAATTCTGAGGATTCTTAGCCTATCGGAATGATCTCTTTCCCAGTGTCATTCTTAGGAAGATAACTCAGGAGACAGCCCTCGGAGGAGTCAGGTATCAAGGACATAGAAGATCCTTGTTGTTAAGGCCTAGTGATGACTACGCGCTGAGAAGATCATCTGACGAATCATCTGTTTCTTCCGACCAGCCACATAGATAATCGACAACCAGTCACTTAACGGCTACAATGCCATGTGCACTTGCCATCTGTTGGGTGCCGAACTCCAATTGGTGGTAGTCCAACTTGTCTCTGGACCATCATACTGCGGTGTGTGCTCAATTGCTTGACTGTTGCCTACACTTCCCATCAGAGACCATGTCATGTTGGATCACTGGCCTGTTGCTTCTCTCGACTCCATTCATTTGACGACTGCTCTACCATGCTCGTCGCTTCTTCGGACAGTGACATGTTTCTCTAAGTGATCAAGTGTCTTCCGGTTGGCGGTCCATTCTAACCCGAATCCAGTACCATGCATAGACTTATCCGGTTCTCACGTAATTCGCTTGCTGCCGGGTAATCGACCCGCTGTGATCTAAAATTCGACTTAAATCAAATCGTTCCCATTATTAAGGACTTTCTAGCGCTTCGTAAACCGACGGATGCAGAGCTTATTAGATTCACGTGGGCCGTTAATTGCTGACCAATGTACACTTCATCGTATTTGGTGAACCAGTAAAAAAGCAGGTTCTTATGCCCTTCTTGGTTGGTCAGTTGGACCCGGGCGGAACAAAAGCTGAAACTAACGGACTATTGATGAAAATTGCTTCCAAACGGATTTTTGCCTTGAAAAAATCATTGCCTATATTTTTGGATGCAATGGCAAAATGTCATGTTGCAGAGGATTACGTAAAAACTAGGAAAAAATAATTTCAGCGCTTCCTAAAGAACGAATTTTTATTCTGATGAGATAGGCAACCGTGTATCGGACCGGCAAGTTACAACTTTTATGGCCAACCTTCAACGCCGGCTTTCTGAGGTTAAGTTCAAGATAAGTGAGTTTCAAAGTAAGTAACTAAAATAAATTTCAAAGAGTACCAAGGCCCTGTGTGTAGCGAACAGTAATGTTTGTGTCCATCACGAAAACTCAGCTACCATTATTCAAACCATTCACCATTTAGGACATTGCTCGGTCGGGAACGTATAGATTGCGTCTTGCAATCGGACGTTTGCCATCTGTCAAATCATGACCCTGACCCAGTTCCAGACTTCGTCTGCACTCCGGTTTGGTAGTATGCTTTGCCTACGTCATGGGTTCTACAAATTATCCCAGTTTAGACCCGTGTTAGTTGTGGATCGAAAAACACACGTTCGTGCGACCGTCCGATTTTTTAGTGTAAACTGAGGATTTTTCAAACTATGAGATAGACCTAGTATGCATGAGAATCGAACGCAGAATGTGCCTAATAACTGATGGAAAAAAGCCAGAAAAGCATGTCCTGGCATCCCCAACTATCTTGGGGACAAAACTAACAAACATTACCATGAGAATCAATAACAATCTTGCTATGGTCATGCGGCCCAACATTTCTGTTCACTTTTTATTTTATGTGTACAGTTCCAACAGTTTCCAACAGAGCCTTTCAAGAGATTGTTCTGAAAAGCACCGTTTGAGTGACTTGCATAAAGCTGCCTACTTTCCAAAGTTGTTGGCAGTGTCAAACGATTTGGTAGTTTTTTGAAATAAATGAAGATTCCCTCCTTCCGGCGAAGCCAATCTATGTTGAAAGATCGAGAAGCACTGTACAGCTGCTTCATCCTTGTTGGGAATCACCAGCAGTGCGCATCTCACGAAACTTCAGGGATTCTCGGACCCGCGACCTTCCGGCTAGTACACTGAACACTTAACCGTCCGTCCACAAGCGGCTGATCAGTAGTGTGATTAACTCGCACTGGAGTTCCGTGAGATTCGCACTGTTGATAATTCCCAATGAGGATGCAACAGATGTACAGTGCTTCTCTGCTGTTCAGTATAGACTGGCTTCACTCACATGGGCAAGTCTCCGGTGCATTCCACTATGTATGAAATATTTTTTTTAGGAAAGTGTCACTAGTACATTGGTCTAGGTATCAGGGAACTGCACATTCTTACACCAGGTACATGCTCTTCGGGATACAGGTAGGATAGTTCAAACACTTTGGATAAAAAAATAATCATATGAAAACTCTTTCAGTTCCATGTAACACAAAAGTAACTAACTGACATGTGGGTATCTACGGTAATGTACACTCATCGTTTTTAAGCGAACATTCAAATTCATCTCCAGAACAATTGTTTTTTGACCAGTTGATAACGTAAGGAACAATGGATTATTTTGATACCTGGTGCTTATTTCTAACTAGTTCTGCAAATTTTCAAACCATTCAGATTCGAGATGCATTCGTACAGAAATGTCCGATGAAAATCTATGAAAGGTTAGGTTGGTGCTTATAACTGAATAGAAATATTTTTCACTTCCATGTTGTTTATAAAGACATTTCCGCATATTGAATACAGCCGGACGTGTCATTCATCTGGGTTCAATTTTTCACTCGGTCAGCCTTAATAAGACAGACAATTTGTTGCTCTGTGTGTGTGTTGTGAATTCCGACCCGCCACACTGGGAAAATCTAATCGATGGACTTTTCCGTCCTCGTAACTAAATACAGCAGCGACTTTTTCGGAAAAGTTTGGTAACAATCGGTAGATTTATTGCTGGGCAACGTTTCGCTTTTGACACAAAAGCTTCGTCAGGCCAAGTGACTAGGTTACGAGGTTGGTCGAGATTTAAGGCGGAAGGAGAACCAATCATCTAAGTCAAGCTAAATCTCTGTTGGGTGTCGGCCGAAGGATTTTGTGTGTTAGGGTGGGTGACCAAGTGTTGGACCGAGGGGGGAACCTAATTGGATTTAGGTCCAGCCTAGGGTGTAGTTGTTCTGGTTCGGTTCACTTAATGATCCCTCTTGAACTTCGTTTGCACTTTCTGTCCGTCTGTGTGGATGGGCTAGTGCTACGATAGTTGTGTAAGAGGGATTCTGTGAACTTTGGTCGGGTTGGGATTTCCACCCCCTGTTTTTGCTAAGTATTCTAAGTGAATTGACAACCACACAGTCACGTGTCAACTCGGCTTATCTAAGACCGCTTTCCATACGCTCGCCAGTTCCACACCCTCGATTCTGTTCACGCTATGATGCTTGGTGATTTCACCGCTTCGGCTATCAGCCGCTGTGGTGTGAATCGCAGTCCCCTTCTTAAAACTTCCACATTATCCAAATCTATACTATGTCCCGTGTCTAAGACATGTACCGCCATCGCTGAGTCTTTGACCAGCGTTTGGTATTCTACCGCATTCCTTGGTGGTTTGTTTATTCTCCTTTTAAGCTCACCAATTCTGGTGTGCAATTCCCCGGCAGTTTGTCCTATGTAAACCTTAGTGCAATCGTTGCAATTAATTTTATACACACAGTCCCTAGTCCTTTCAACCGGGAGGGGATCTTTCAATTGCACCAAAACTGAGCGTAGCGTTCTTCCCTTCTGGAAAGCTACTCTAATGTTGGCCAAGTTCAATATTCTTCGAATAACCTCCGAAGTTCCTGCTTTATATGGAATGACTGCTGTGCCAATCCATTCCTTACTGGGTCTAGATACCGGAGCCAATATCTTTCTTAGTTGACGCCTAATCAAACTCACTGGGTATCCTATTTCTTGAAGTCTGTTGGCAATCTCGATTTGAGCTGCCGTTCGTTCGATCTCTTCTGTGCACAGCGCTTTGACTCGACGAAACATCGATGAGACAATACTGGCGTACACGGACTTTGGGTGTGCTGATGAGTAGTTTAAAACGTTTCCTGTGTCTGTTGGTTTCTCGTACACCGTAGTTTTTAATTCCCCCCCACTCTTATGTGCTATACAGTCCAGGAAGGGTAATGTGCCCGAGGTGGACTCTATCTCCATGCTAAACTTGATGTGTGGACTTAAACTATTGAGATAGTCGTGGAAGCTGTTCACGTTATCTCGTTTGATTACAACAAACGTATCGTCAACATAACGCCAAAATACTTTCGGTGGACAATGAAATCCGGCCAAGGCTATTTGTTCGAAGTCCTCCATATAAATATTAGCTAAAACTGGGGATATTGGAGATCCCATTGCAAGACCTTGTTCTTGTGTGTAAACGGTTGTGTCAAAAACAAACTGATCGAGATTCAAACACACTCTTATGCCCTCAACTATTTCATCCACCGAGAGCTGTGTCCGTTCCCCAAGTGTCGTGTCTACCAGTAACAACCTCTTGGTTACCTCCAGAGCATCTGCCCTAGGTATGTTTGTGTACATTGAGACTACGTCAAAACTCACGAGGACTTCGTCCATCTCCAAGGGAAGCCCTGCGACTTTATTGGCGAAGTCGTACGAATTCCTAATGAAGGTGCTTGATTTCCCCGTGAGCGGTTTTAGTATACCAGCTAAGAATCTGGCCAGCTCATGTGGTGGCGAGCCTATACCATCCACTATTGGCCTTATCGGGACATCTGCCTTGTGGATTTTTGGCAGTCCGTAGAGTCGTGGTTGAATCGCACTTTTTGGATACAGCCGATACCACTTACCTTGCCCTAAATGGTTTATTACCGATCTTAAATATCTACCAACTTCGACCTTATTCTTATTCATTATTGAAGTAATACTGCTACTGGTAATTTATCGATAGGGTCCATCGGCGAGGTGTTGCCTTTTGAAGATAGTCGCTCTCGTTCATTACTACTGTGGCTTTACCTTTATCGGCAGTATGCCTGTCGTCTGCTGTGTGTTTGTCTATGCACGCCAATTTGCATCTGTCATGTTCTTCTGCTTTTGTGTACTTTCGAAACAGACGCACGTACGGACGAATGAATATGAGCAGTATTGGATTTGATGGAAATAGAAACCTCATGAGATCTGCGTTTCCCAACAAACCGGGGGAATCAAGGACTGATCAAACTTGCTACTTCAAAAAGTCATGTGCATCTGGTGACAGCATAAGGAGATCCGGAAAATCCATTCGTGGTTTCGTCCAAAGAGTCAAGTCAGCTTATGCCGAGAAATATTATATAGGTTGCTGGGCTTCCTGAAAAGGGCGCATCACGTGAATTTCTAAAGGGAATCGAAGCTGCTTCACTGTCCAACCACTAAGCGGGAAGCATTAGGTTCGATTCTCCCTGAAGAAACATGAAATGAGCGCTGATGATGATTCTCAACAAGGATGCCAGAACTGGCTTTTTGGCATAAATTCACTCCACTATTGAACGAAGCGCCGGTTCAAAAATTCCCGGGTCTGTTCACAATATCAGTCTACTATAAGTATATCAGAAGAAGGAGTAATCCAAACGACGAGTGAAACTTCCATCTGAGAAACCATCACTCGAGGAGCCAGTCAATACAGGAACACGTGATGAGAATCCCGTGACTGAAGGATAAGTGGCGCTATATACTGACCAAATGAGAGCTAATCACAGGACAAAAACTAGACGGATATTATCTAAGTTGTTGAAGCCAACTGACTTTTAACTCTAGTTGACCAGTCTGGCTCCCATAAGGAGTGCACGCGGCAAATCACGACGACGCAATTACTGATATTAACAACCTCAGAATACGAACTGGTTTTCGTTGCTTTAATCCATTCCCGAAAACCAAACAGAGGGTAAGCTTCCCCGTTAATGTCATTCTAGAGGACCGTCAAGCGCCTACAGATTTTTTCCGGCTACCTGTGAATAATTCATTTCAAAACAGACTGTATAATTTTCACACCTGGAGGGGAAACTTAAGTGGATGACTGCGATCAAAGCACAGACAGAAATGTTCATGTGATGTGAACTAATTGGCTGAGAAATAGCAGCGTGGTATCTTGTCTAAATGAGAGTTAATCACACAGGTGATCAGTTTTTCGTAGCCTAATGATATTGTGCTCAAAAGCTAATCCGAATATCGCGGATTATGACCATCATGGAGATTAGGGAGATTTACACTACTGATTATTCCCAAAAAAGGTAAAATAGCTGCAGAGTAACTTTACCTTCAGGATGAAGTTTAAAATGAGTGTGTTTCATCGTAGTTGCATGTGAATTGAACTATCTGTGGACTTTTTTCTTGTTTACTGGAAATCCTTCGACAGCCCACAACTTGTTTCGCTGGGACCTGGTGTTCCATCAGGAAAATATGGTGCGATATCTCGAGTGCTGTCAGAACTGAAACATCAAACAGTCTTAGTGCATCACATTCAGTTGGAGAATATCATAAACCAAAGATTTCTCTGTGCCTCCCGGTAAAACCAAATTAGTTTGCAAATGAGTGCATTTTGCGAATATGCTATGACACGTTGGTTAATTGGCTGCCGATCAGTTGGCAGTTGATGTGTTTGCCGGGCCTGATAACTAGCTTGCAAATATTTTATCACCATACGAGCAGATATCGTTAGTACCCGAATGGGTGTGTGAGCTCGAGATAGCTCAGTGGTTAAGGCATGAACTTACTGACCAGAAGGTCTGTGGTTCGAACCCAACCCCGGCATCTTATCTAGGCTTGGACAACCTGGCAGTATCGTGGCATTCGTGCCTCTTTTGGGTGGTATGGAAGTTAGGCACCGAAAGGGTGTTATAGCTGAACGATTATTATTATTATTGGCTGGGTACGCATTTCGTCTTTGTTTGCTTGCATTTCTAAAGAGCACTCAACAATTGTTAGACGTCTGTTGATACATCTAGCTGTGCTATTTTGATAGGCGCCGATAGCAGCGCTCAGTGTAAACTACCACTCATAGTTATACGGGCGATAATTCTGGCATAAAATTGCCCGAGATGATGCGGAGACTGAGTCGGGGAACTTTTCAGACAACAACAACAACAACTCCTGTAAAACAAAAATCATTGAACTGAGCTATTGCTCTGGTCTACCAAAAATGCTACTGGACCCTAGAAAAAGTGATAACAGTACCGTGATAGGAAGGAGGATGAATAGTACAAAGTCCCTAGGTGACAAGCAACCAACCACAATCTTCTATCAGATGGACATATCAGCCCAGCTGAATTAAACTAACTGAACAAGAAAGATTGACAGAACTGATGAGGAGTTGAAACGTGAGTGGGGGAATGTCTGTTAAACGGCTAACCACTCCAGTGGATTCCAGAGTCACTTGTTCAACCGCAGTGTACGTACCGAGTGAATAGATAAAACGAATAGCAACCACTGTCCAAGGGCCCGACAGGGATGTAGCCAATTAAAGTTTCTTGTGGCGTTGCTGGTGAACCTGTGCAATCCGGTATTATGTGCTCAGAAGGGTCCTAGATTAATCCAGCGGTTACTTTGATATTAACAGGCAAACAACCATGAAACGGATATTTAGTGTACTTTTTCGTAACCTCCATATGTGTGATTTTACTCCGTTTCACACGATTGTGGTCACACAGTGTGCAAACTAGCGATATTGACCGCAAATATACTTTTTATTTCTATATCGTTAAAGCTGGTCATTGGAACCTAGTGCATTAGACAGAGGGCAATGGAAATAGCCTCTTCTGGGTTATGCTCTCCTCTGCGATGCAACCCTTGGTTGAGAGACCTGTTAAAAGTGGAGAGTTGCCACGACTGGAAGCTCTAAAGTGGCACAAATTGAGGATTAAGGTTACAGTACTTCGATGGGTCTTCATCTGTGTGCTAAAACTCAGACAAGAGCGAATACTGTACTCATAAGGTTCCTGACAGCCCACGACCGGTTTCCCCCTGGGGATCATCAGCTGGGTGCAGCCCCCGAGTTTCCGTCAGCCTTATATTCTACTTGAAATTAAATTGCACGAAATTCAACTAATACAATCATCTGCAACTACGGGACCGCGTCTACCTGATGAGCCCCAAGAAGGGCGAAACCGGTCGTGGGTTGTCGAAGAATTTTCAGCGACCTCATGAGTAGTACGTTACGAATATACATGTATCACGATATCTCGAATATCGTAGCAACTGAAACATGAGGCGGCCTGGTGCAGCACATTTAGTTGCCTGGAGACATCACAAACGAGAGATTCAGCTGGGTTCTAGGTGAGTCTCTCGAAAAACCAAATTGGTTTGCAAATGAGTGTATTTCGCTAATTCCGTGCAATTTGGTTTCAAGTAGAACACAAGGTTGACGGAAACTCGGGGACTGCGTCTACCTGATGAGCCCCAAGAAGAGTGAAACCGGTCGTGGGCTGTCAAAGAATTCTGAGCAACCTTATAAGTAGTGCATTACGAATGTGCAGATGGCTGTCTTGTATGAAGAATGTGGGTACAACGCTAAAATGTCAGGAAATGGTGTTTTGGAAATCCCCGTGCATTGGCACTGTGGTTAATACCAGGCTACTTTCCGCATTTGCCATCATTAGAGAATTGGTTGCTAATTTCGGCAAAACTATGCAACGGGCTTCCCAGTAGTTTAGCGCGTACAAACAAGTAGTTCACAAGATATTTACCACAAGGAGGCTGGGTTACCAAAAAATGTTAGGAACTAGGGATTGGTCAGTTAATCCGGAACGGATTCACAAACATTTTTCCAATATAGTTCTATCCGGGAAACTTTTAATGGTGGAGAGGCTTGGTCAAACTACACCTGGCAACACTTCAGAGGCAAAACAGCTTTTCCATAGAGAACATCTACCTACAAAGTACATGTGCCTTGGTCCCAAAGAGCAGACTTGCACTTGATTTATTTTTACGTAACACTATCTGAGGTGAAAAAACATGTTGGGATCCGTAGCCAAACAACATCTTGTTATGTTATGTGGACTCAGCCATTTTACATGCTACATGATTCAGGTTAGATTGTTATTCAGTTTTTTTTTTACTTCTCATATAAATTTCCTGGTTTCTGGATTTTCGCTACATTTTCACCCTGCATTTGGCTTACACAGATGCGTGAGAGACAACAGAGGACGTTCTCTACTCGAGTCAGTGGAAGTGCAGATCATGAGTTCGGTCCCCTGCCTCTTGAGCATAACAACAAGCTGATACAACTGAGTCAGGCGATCAGCGTCAGGGATGCTGACCGATTGAGCGGGAATAGGCGGAATGCTGATTTAGCGGTGAGAGCTCCCGGAAAAGCACAGCTGGTGAAATCCATGCAAGCTCTCCAACCGAACGATCGAGAGTTATCGGTGGCCTTTAATTCAGTCAGTGCGTCGGCGAACTGCATCTTTCCATAAGGGACCTGCAGACAGAGAAGTCTTGAAACTGCAAGTACTTGCAAGCAGTTTGAGTAAAACCATCTTACCAACTGCAGTTCCAGGGGGGATTATTGGTTGGATCACAGTATACATTGGTAGTAAACCTAGACGTAACATTTTAAGATAGCCTAGAAAACTTCAAATACAATTTACTAACTTCGAAGAATAGTTTAAAATCGTTAGTGAAAATAACCAACACTCGAATTCGGCGAACACGCATTGACCAGTTAGTGTTTTCTTTCACTGGATTACATGAGCGCTATTGTGATGTTGCGGAATATAAGTAGCTCGGGTGCGCCGCCTAGCTGTTGGTCTGTTCGCCAAGCTTAACAGTTGGATTTCAAACGTTCCATCATCAGTCGAAGTGCCAACGTCAGTCCTGGGGTTGAGTGGTTTATTGTAATGAACGACAGTGTGCAAGAGTTACCTTCATATTCCGTGCAAACTTTTGTAACGCATCAGATGGTGAGAAAAGCTCGAAAAGAAGACATCAAATTTCGACTGACTGACTGCAGTCACTCTCGTGCTGTCTCACCAAGTGTTTCCGTTTCCTGTTTTCGGATAAAGTAGGCCAAAATTGGCGAGATTTTCTGCGTCCGCTTTGAAGGGGTAGTGGTAATGATGCCATTTGTTCATCAATCGACTGATACGTTTTGCAAGACCGAGATAGAATGGTCACTTTGGGGAGAAGAAACACATATGTGATATATATATATTCATACCTCATCGCACTTGAGGTACATCTTCCTGGTTTCTTCTACTTTCTACCCACAACCACAAGAACTGTTGGGGACTTCATTTATCTCAGCCGAAGACCACACAGTCGGATAAAACATCAGCAATCATGTGTGGTGTATGTTTGTCTACGTCTCATGAGTGATGCGAGTACGAGACTACCTTTCACATGCATTGTGTATGCAAACAGTTCATTTGTCCATACTTAAATAGTGTGGCTAAGTTGGGCAGACTGTTCGCTCTAGAACCACCTCCTCAAATCCACCGTTTGGTCTCATTCTCTCGGTTTTACATCATGTGGAAGGACGTTCAGGTGGATACACATGCGGCTCAGGACACAGACTGCATGTGAGGTTGTCCAATGCGCGTGAGCGTCCATCGGCCTCGTTCGATGCGACAGGCCGATCAGTAAAGAGATACCGGTCCGTAATGTCGGATTAAATTCGACTTCAGTACTATAACAGCCAATGCTGTCTCGGCCTTAAACGAATGGCCTTGGGCGTGTTCCGGTGCTTAGGTGTCATGCGTTCAAATATGTTCATTTTGATGCAGCTGTTCCACCAGTTGGTCTATAACGGCTGAACACACTGAAGCCTAGGAAATGGTGAATGTAAACCATCTGACTTGTCACAGTGATATTGTGACACACCTACGACAGCTCTACTCCTTCTAACAGGCTGCACTGAATACTGGAAACATGCGTGTGCATTCCGTGTGGCCACGAAATTCAGACTGTTCGTTTAAGCGAAAACGTTTAGAAAGCGTATGATAGCGTCACACACGGGTGTATTGAGGTTTCTTCAGAGTCAATCCATCTGTCGGGTTCGGTGAATTACGGCGACGGTGCCAATAGTCGTGGACTAGTAAAGTCATGTCGGCGGTTAAGGTCTGGACTCCATATCGTGAATGTGAAGTCTTTAAGTCAACTGGATCAACTAGTAACCGATATGTCGGCATAATGTGACACCCATTAGCAAACAGAATTGTGTGCAGTGTTCCCGGATTTCAGTTTCTCTCACACCAACTTTGCTCTGCGATTAGGCAAAAAATCACACCAAGCGACGCATGTCCTTTTGTTGGGGAGTAGAAGACAAGTAGGCAGATCTGAAATATGCGGTTCAAGTACACACAACAAGAAAGAGGGACTGCTGACCTACGGAACAGCTATGGCGGGATTCAGATTCATTGATGTCCACCGAAAGAAGAAGCAGGTTTATATCACTGAATAGGCTTAGTTTGCCCATGTGTGACTGCTGTTGTCTAGCTGGTTGTTGAATTATGCAGACAATCATTTAACTACTGGAAGTGAATAGCTATGATGAAGTTCCGATCAGCCCGGAAAACTCGCTAAATACCAAACCATGTGCTTGGACTTTTACATCTGATCATATCCCTGGAAGCTCAGCTATTCAGGCGCCTTTGACCTTATTGGAACTCATCACCCGGGACAGAGGGGATGAACGCTTGACCACTTGGTTAATATTTTCAAGCGATTTCCTGACTACTCTTCCTAACCAGCTGGCGACTTTTTCAGGAACTAATCTGTTAATGCTACTGGAAAGTCAAAGCCCTGTTTGGATGATACCGAAAATGGACCAGAACTTACATGTGGTTGGGCGTTTCGGGATCCGACTAACCCTTCATCTTGAACATCCGATAAAACTTCAAGCCCATGGCTGGGTGCTTATCAGGTCCGCCGTGAGGTGGGTGGCTGAGCGGACAAAGCCTTTTGATTAGTCACCAGAAGTCAGCAGCTGTTTAGACTAAGGATGACATCTAAACCTGATTGATAGATGCGTGCTTAAGAGTTGGAAAAAGCCTGGAAAAGTAAGCCGGAGGGTCATGTCTCTACGATTACCTGATGAGACGCAATACGGCCGGAAGCTCTCGGAAGCTTTTCGGTATATTTTAAATTAGATATCGTTTTTGATCGTTGTGGAGGAGTAACAAGCTGATACAGAGGATTGTTGCTATGTCAAACATGTTGGTACCATTTTGAATTGCATTGGTGATTATATTTGCGCATTCAGCTTTTAGGGCTCGCTGTGGGACCTCCGGGGTAATCACCAATTAGCTCTATACTACTGAAAACGTTGAAGTAGTGTATAGTTAGACTAAACTGGTCAAAGCGACCAGGAATTTCGTTTATACGTTCTTCGTTCCCGTGTATCATTAGGGGGTTTAAAAACAAATAAACTCAAAGAACGTGAAGAGGAATAAAAGCACGGTTCAGCAGTCTATGTACGCATCCACAAAATCGATGGAACAGCTGGTGACGACCAGCACGTTTGGTTGTATTATGTTCGTGTCCGAAAAGACGTCTGTCCCCTTTTTGTGTGAGAAGCTACTTAAATGAATGGGCCATTAAATATCATGTCCACAGTGTGTGCTAGGGAGAATAAAACCATGCGCCTTAGGAAAGGTGGATCTCTGCAGGGTACAAACATGGTTGGAGGGCGTGGTGGTGCATACGGAAACCCAAATGCAGAAGGCAGCTACGGATGGTTGTTCTGCACCTGTTCACTGAAGTTTCTGACAGTAGGAGGCGTTGGCGTTTGGGAGGTCAGCTGGGGTACGTTGAGTTAGGATCTGGACATCAAAATCCCGAAGCACCATCTACGGTTATCTGTTTTGTAGAGAACCGAATGGAGTAGATGACGCAGGTTAGCGGAAGCAACGATGATGGATCTCCTACCCAGTGGGGTACGCACGATGGATAAAAACGACTTGTTTTTTCAAGTCACAATAAGGATGTGTTTGGTTAACCGTCATGCTTTGTTTGGATCGGATGGCCGCTCTGATAGTGTTGCACGCACATCGCATTCCGTGCAGAGCGGTTCCACTTGAAAATTGTCGCAAATTTTACCTAGGCCATCAGGCTAATGAATGAATGTTTGGTATCAACATACGGTGAAATAGATGTGTTGTGAATTGAGAAAGTTACACGTCAAGCTGGATAAAACGACCAAAGCGGAGTAAATTTTCATCCAGTAATGTTAACGCACGAAAAGATTTATCGAAAGAGCTTTTTGCGAACATTCTCAGCCATCCTCCTGACTTTCAGGATTGCGACTCCTCCGACCTGAAGCTGTCTGCTATGAAATGGAACAAAGTTGACTAGGAGCTCCAGCTTGCGTTCAGAGTGGATCAATGGATGCGAGAAGGTGCGCCTTTGATCATTCATTCGACATTTCAAAATTGCATGACCATACTTGGGCTTGTTCGTAAACACATTCTTTTCGTCTCACTGTTGGCAGGCTGTTGGAAGTGACAGAGGTCAACAACAGACAGACGAATACTCCATGTGTGCGAACCACTTAACAAAGCCGTAAGTGAGTGCAAAACAGTGCCACCTAGGCCGGAATGTTGAGTAGTCATGAAACAGTGTGGAAAAAAGGGCCAATCGTCCAACTGGAGCTGGAAGCTAAGAAACTGGACACTTGGACAAACGTTTATTTGCACAGACCCCAGCTTTCACACAATCATTATACTGTAATTCTCCGTTCGCTGGGCACGTTTCATCGATGAACGGACGCCTCAGGGGGGTATAGACGTTTATCTGCATATTTTCAGTTCCTGCAGGCCTAGCGTTCCACTTTGTGATTTGTCCAGAAGCTCTCTATCATAGCCAGTCTTTGCATACCTTCTCGATGCGCCTATTTGTGACTTTGGGGGGTTGTTCTCATTTCCTGTCCCCGAAGTTGGTTCCTCTTTTTTCCCGAGCACTTGTTGCCTTCTGGTTCGTTCGTTCGTCTTTCTAAAGGAGTAGTCTGACAGCTGTTGATTCCGGCTTTGTCCTGAGGTTTCCTCGTGCCGCTCAATTCCTCACACAGAACCAATAACAATACCGGAAATGCCTTACGCGTGGTCGCTCGGTGCTGCAACGCTTATCTTTGTGTGCAGATGTGATTACTACGAAGCTTTTTCATGCATTTATCTTGGTAGACTGAAGTAACACCATTTTCATGACCTACGGGTTTCACTTCCTTAACTGATCCCAGTTTACTAGTATGGCGTAGTTAGCATTTTTCACTGTGTTCCTTCGACAGAGCTCGAGATAGCTTACTCGTTAAGGCGTAAAACCGCTGACCGAACAGTCCGTGGTTCGTGCCCAACACTGGCTTCAAAATTGCCCCTATCGACGCTTGAACATCCTGGCAGTATCCAAGCCCTCATGCCCCCATCGAATGACATGGCAGCGATACACCTAAAGGGTGCCACAGCTGAATTGTTATAATCATTATTTGATTATATTTCCGACGAATAATACAACAGCACCAACATAATTACTCAGCTATTTAAGCCTTTCGATGCATAACCACCATGCAACTCAAAGGAACCACGAGTGCTAAGAGGCCTAGAAAATAAGTCGAAAGAGTCAGGGTTGGGCTCGAACCGCAAACCTTTCTTTTTGTGGCTTCGCTTAGTTACCTCGAGATCGACGTTCATTAGGAGACCATCGCGGCTCTTAAAACCGAAACAGAGCCTGGAGTCAACACATCCGGAAAGAGCTACATGCTGTTGTCGGTTAGACTGCATCAGTTTCATCCTGGCAGACAGATTATCAAACAAACCTGGCCGTTTTCCAATCTTAATATATGCTCATGTAGATAACATATCAACCTGTTCGACCAATGCTTCCCTTAAATAATGTTCCACCTCCGCTCTTCAAATTTTATTCAGACCAACTTGGTGGTTTTGTTTACTACCTATTTACTGCTTGTTTACTGCCCAGTCGCGCTGCCCGTGACCTCAAACCGCGTTGTTTTCGTCCACCTCTGGGACAGAAAACAATGCCAACATCGCGTGGCTGTATTAAGGACGCATGTATTGTCGTGATGGTAGTTGATACAGGATTGCAGTACCAACCCGACTCTGTCGCTGACCTTGATCGCAATAACATGGGTGAGTTAAAAACATGGAAGTCATTTGTGAATTCCATTCATTTGCATAACAAATTAGTGTGCAGATGAATGTATTCTGCTAACCACGTAGAACATAAGACTGCCGGACTCTCGAGGAGTCCGTCTACAATGATAAGTTCTAAGAAGGGCGAAACAGATAGTGGGTTGCTTAAAACACAACCTTATGGGTAGCATGTTCCGTCACTAAAGTGCTTCTTTTCGCTCTTATTTCACAGCAATAATTGAATGGAGGGGTGAACAAACAAAGTTTCAGAAAACTGCGCCAAGACAGACGGCATTGACTGCACCATCGAGCTGGTGATGGTAGTAAGGATGACATTTATTTCAAATCAACTAATTTCTCGTGAAAATGATGGGTCACTGGGGGAAAGGGCACCACCCAGTCAGAATATTACCAGCAAATATGTTTAGAGCACCTTCTGGACCAAAGAATGTTTACATCTGTATCGGTATGTGATGCGTGTACGTTACTTATAGATGACGCTGTATTGTAGCCCATAGTGGATTGCGTAAAGTTCACTACATCCCCTGTGCCACTAGAAAATGTCGAAAATTCAATCGGTCCCTAACTTGCTCAGGAGGTTCTCGAACAGGGTCTGAGTTTTGTCCCGTGGATCTTAGGTGAAACAATATTTGCTAGGCACTTGTATGAAATGAAGAGGCACATAAATTTTGACTAGACAGAAACTCTGTCGGAACTTTCGGATATCAGTCCGCCTGCGCCCTTGTCCGAATCATCTGTAGCTTCTACTGAAACGTTTCAAAAAGTTTATCGACCGTGAAAGTCGATGGACGACTGGCGTCTTTGAAAGCCTGAAGCCCCTAATCACTTTGGTGCTATCTAAAGAACATACGTATGGGATGACAGTAAAATAGGCATGCTTACAACACGCTATCTGCGGAGGCAGAGCTTGGTTTATTTGATCGCTTACACCACTCACTGCTGAGTTTCGTTGATTGTGCCTAGATCTGTTGATCACCAACCGATGATCACACATGACTTTTCATTTGTTTTCTAATTGGTTAATCCATTCATTGTTGCACATTAAGAATGCTTGTGCGGTCTGGTCGAATCAACAGACATTCAGCTTTCTGTCTGCCTCACACAACAGTGCCCTACTAGGATTGTTATGAAAATGAAACCAGACTCGGACGCACTCTGGAAGGGGATGTCTTGATGCAAATGATATCCCGTTCATAACATGAAGGCTAAAACGCTATTGCTGACATCCCTCTCACTAACCGGGCACTCGCCTCCTCCCTGCAAGATCGTTGGGTAAAATCGGTTGGAATTGGCAATATATCAGAATTATGGAAGCTCGGGAACGTTGTAGATCAGTTGGCTGTCGACTCGTTCGCCGAGCTTGGCAGTTTGCCTGCAGTCGATTCACCACCACTTGTGGAGACAGTATCATCACCCAACCGCGAACTGACGATTATTTGAATATGAGAAGTACCATGGAGATGTCACACGTAAAGATTTTAGTTTTCAGCTAAGAGAAATGCTTTGCACAAACGACACAAAACGACCCCAGAATGAACTTGTTCCCGGTTAAGACGCAGGTGAATAGGAAATGAAAACATACCATACAAGAGTACTACGACAAGTACTGTGCAGTCGTCTTTGAGTGTAAATAACTACTCTGTGAACTTTGATGCGCACATTCACTAGCAAAGGCACGTGTAGAAAACGTGTGTACTTTGGAGTTGATGGTTTTCGTTTACCTTTGTACACGTTCTTATATTCCTTAAGATTAAGGAGATATTTTGATTTCAGCGACTGCGCATAGTTTAGGGTATGAGCAATGCGGAATGACGCACAGAGGAAAGAACTTTCCAAAGGGTCACACCTTATAGCACAGACTTTTAAACCGACTGAAAAATCTTCGACATCCCACGACCTGTTTCGCCCTTCTTGGAGCTTATCAGGTAAGCGCAGTCCCCGAGTTTCCGTTGAGATTATGCTCTATTTGTATCTACACAGAACAAAATTCGCGAAATACACTCGCTTGCATACCAGTTTGATTTTCACGGGAGACTCAACTGAACCCCAAATGATTTGATATTCCTCCACTGAATGTACTTCACTGAAGCTGTCTTATGTTTCATTTGGTACAATATCGCAGTATACTTTATTGGCGGAACACTACTAATAAGATTGTTGAAATCTGTCTGACAGCCCGTGAGCGGTTTTGCACGAGGATCGCGCCTACATGATGAACCCCAAGAAGGGCGAAACCGATCACTGGTTGTTGAACAGTTTCCAGCAACCTTATGGGCAGTGTCTTCCATCTAAACAACGTACTGCGATACCTCGACTATTGTGCCAAACGGCACATTCAACTGAAAAAGACCGTCATAGATGAGGGGTTCAGCTGAAATTCAGTTGAGTTTGCCGTTAAGGCAAAATTATTTTGCAGACAAATGTGTATGAGTTCCCCTTCGAATTCACTTCGGGCATCCAACCAGCTTCATTCATTTTTTTAAAGCCATGTGATTTGTCTTACACGCGCTTCGAATCTGTGTTCGTAGGTGAAGATACTACGAAACTGTTAAAAATATCCCGGAAAAATTAACCTTTTCCATTTGTTCTTCCAACCCCGTTAAAGCCATTTTTTGGTTCAAAATCACTGATCAATAAGAACGGATAAATTAGACAATTTTCTTCTCCAAATCCAGGTTGTTTTGTCATTTTTGCTACCGGAGAAAATAAGGCGGAAATTTGAAGAAAAAAAACACACTGTTGCGAAAAGGACAAAGTTTCCGTTATTACCACAACTATGCGTAATTCGATCGTAATGGTTCGCCTGGAACAACGTGGATGTGTCAGTTATGCGCGTAAGTTATGCGTAAGTTTAAAATAATGTTTCTTATCCTTTCTACCAAAATGGGACTAGAAAAAAAGGCTTGTTGCTCATGTCAAGATGAGCAGAATGTGTGAAAACATATATCTAGGATTACGTGAAGGTAAAATACACAAATAACGTGTAGAAATGTACGGGACGATGTACGTTGGATATAATCTTGGACGTCCTTTCGATTTCCTTTTGTTTCTGAACAAACAATTCACTTTTAGAGGTGTTAATGCCCTAAAAGTCAGGAACGCGACTGAAAATGGTCCCTTTTGGATATGAGTTCTCTTCATCACCCAGGATACACGTTGAATCGGACCCTGCTTTAAGCCTGGTTCAGTGCGTATAGAAACCTCCGAAAATTACCAAGTATGGTTAGGGTTGAAGTTTGTTGTTGTATAAGTTGACAAACGAGGTGTGCATCGCTATTGAAGATCAGTTTGTGACCACGTAGGGCTTGGAAAGATCTGGAAATCACGATGTTTGTTGCATTCAGTCAATGATCACTTACTAGAACCATGTTCAGGCCCACTTCGCGATTTCCTGCATAAGCAGTATTTAAAATCTACAAAACGGTTAACATGCATATGACCAAGAAAAATAGTTGGCAGAAAACGCCATTTCGCCCTGCTCAGTAGTAAAATATTGCGTCGACCTGATGACTGGCGGTGCCGTAGAAACCCCTGTAAATGACATGAGGTGCGAAACAGTGTATGGAACCAGCCCTTTGCAGGATTGTGCAGCATACATAACTCGAGGTGTTCAGTGTCCACAATGAACTCTTAAGGTTTCACATGAAAGTAGAAGGAGACTTCTTAAATTCTGAAATGCGAAGTCCAAGTCCAACAGATAAGACTGGCAATGGGCTCGAATCTGGCGGGCACTCTACTGATTGCACAGTCAGGGACGCCGCTCCTTGTCACGCTTATACATTTGGGTTTCACAGAAGAAGAGCAAGTCTCTTCAGTATTCCAGTCGGTAGAGTATCCCACTTCTGGTAAGTGGGAGGTCGCTGGTTTGTGTCCATCCCAGAATTGTCTTTTTGCTCACGTTACCTGTAACTGTACTTCCCATTCGAATGTTCTACGGCTTGTGCTCATCCTAGACATCCAATTAACGTTCCAGTCACTAGCTTTATCCAGTACGACCAGGAAAAAGTCAATCCTACCACAACCATTGTGGTGAAATTCAGCTGTATGCCAGAGCAAGAAAGCCTCATGGAGCACATATCAAGTACCGTATGGATTTAAAACCGGATAAACGAGTTCCATACAGTAAAAGCGATCAAGCCAGGTGGCACCACTGTAACACAATCGAGCCGTAAGTCCTAGGATATTTCCTCGCGAGTACAGCAAGAAAACGGTGTTTGCGGGATGCCCACATTTCTTTTGGTGGTGGACCCAGCGGTCATGAGGGAGTCATTGCAAGAACCGATGTGCTTTTCGCGTAAGTATCCTTTGTGCACAACGGACTGAGCGTCTTTCGACAACTTCACTCATTTGCATCCCAATTTGGTTTACACGGGAGACTCAACTCATTCGGTTACTGAGAAGTTTTCGACAGCTGACGAACGGTTTCACCCTTCTACTTCGGACTCATCAGTTAGGCGCAGTCGTCGAGTCTCCGTCAGCCTGATATTCTACTTGAAACCAAGTTGCGCGAAATTCGACAAATACCGATTTGGTTCCACAGAAGACTCGCCCTATACCCAGCTGAATCTCTCGTTTACGATTTTCTTCAACTGAATATGCTACACAAAGCCCGCCTCATGTTTCATTTGGTACGATGTTCGAGATATCGACCCAAGAAAGGCGAAAACGGTCGTGGGCTGTCGAAGATTTTTCAACAACCTTGTGAGTAGTTTTCTTTACGATTGATTGTCCTGTTCTGATAAGAGTAGATTCTGTGGAGTCAAGAAGTACGGGGTTCGGATTACACATTACAGTATCATGCAAACCACCAGGTCTTGTGGTTGCGTGATAGATGAATCTGGGATGCGTATGGTCTGTTGTCTAGTGTATGACCAACGCTGGACTGGTCCGTGGAGTGATATTTAATATCTATGGTCTTCTAGTTTTTCACCCATACCCTACAAACGAGATCTGGCGCAAGCGGTATCCGACAAGATTAGAAATATTTATACGGCAGATCAACCGTCGCAGAAGGAACTTATCTCTCGGGCAACTTTGGCAGCAAACGAGTTTCTTCAGAAATTTATCCTTCTGTGCAACAAACAAAAGCCGTCAACCAATACGATCCACAACACCGTGAAGTGGTCATTAGGCGGATGGTATCCAGTCCTGTGACCCTCGCCATCAGGCGTGTGCTGATGCGCAACTTCAGTCCATATCCCAAGGAAAACAATCAAGCTGTATTCCTGTTGATCGCGTGGCCAAATAACAACTTTCGTCTACGCATGTCCACACAAGTGCGTGATGTCAACTGCCAGCTTCCTTTCTGCTCTTGCGAAGGGTCTAAACAATAGCTTCAAACAGCCGAGAAATCAGCTGGGCTGTATGCCTAATTTATCCGCAACTACACTTTCTTTCCACCAGTCGAGGGATTGTAGTTCAATCTCTTCACCAGCGCCCATCTGGTAACTCAGCCCCCATGTTATCAACAAGATCACCTAAAGCTGTGGTGACGCCCAAATCGGCAGAGCCTACCGAAGTCCCTTCCAATGGCGAGCCGGACTTTTCGTTTTGATTCAACTTCCTCTTTACTATTTTCTGATTCTCGTCAATATTCCGCTAATTCCCCCTCCAAATTATCTCACCGAAGCTTAGAGTTTCACTGCCGGCTAGAGAACATGTGAGACAACGCTACTACCTTTACTGGACTTTGTTGGACGCTAAAATGGGGAGTCAAAAGGAGGACTGAGAATAGGGTTCACCTGGGATGTAGGGTCAAAAACTTCTTCAACATGGAGCAATTGAATGGTGTCGTTATGGGTAGATTTGCTTCTGAGATTATACATCCTCATTTCAGAGAACCGTCTCCCTGGGATTCAGGGGAAATAGTGCGTTTTGATGGCTTTTGCCCTCAGCATTCACCAGGAAGTACCATATTTTTTTCAGGAATCAGGAAACACAAAGGCTGCCTGGCACAATTAACCATGGGAGTGTAGCTCTACTGGTTGTCTCCGGCGAGCAGTCCTGGTTGGACAACTAAACTGATTGTAAAATAGGGCAGCCACGTGACTTGTATTGTAGTCATTCATAAGCCGCGATGATGGTTGGTTCATTGCCTTCTAATCAACACGCTAAGAACAAGTTATACTTCTTGGTCAGCTGAAAAAGTCTATGAAAATTTAGCTGCGCGACTACACCGGTGCATGTCTCTAGATGAGAAATGATTTATTCGATCAAAGTTAAAATTATCAATCGAAATGTTTCATGAAATGTCAAAGTGCATGAAAGAACCAATGGACCAGTTGCATTATCTTGGGGAATAACAGGCTATGAACTATATGGTGTAGCTTGTTTCGCTTCAGAACGCCTCAGACCACTTATGATTTGTTTACAAGGCTGACACCGGTTATACGTAACGTCAGTTAAGCTATCCTAAGTGCACACAACTTTGGTATCCAAAAAGTACATAAATAATGGACAAAAAATGAATGAGGATTCCGGAGTGTTGTTCCTCATTACGACAAAAGCCTACGAATGAAAGGAAAAACGCCTTCGAATGGTAGTTGTCTAATGACCAACAATGACTAAGCGGTTACAGTCCATCAGACACGAAAGCAGAAACATCATTCGCACAGTTTTTGAAAAGTTACCATCATCCAACGTCCTCTTGAACGTTCCTGGACTTAGTTTAAATAGCAAAGAGTAATAACCAAACATTGCAAAATGGTTCAATAACTTCCATATCACCCTCCCTTTAGATGAAGGGACGGCGATTTGACCAGACATGACCAGATACTGCTTGCATGTCTCATCAGTATACACGGTGACAGCAGTACAGTTCGGAGAGGTTGAAAACCTACCTCGTCGCTGGCATCTAGTTATGGATGGCTAGAAACAACGAACCAGCTATTTTGAACAGCTTTGGCTGAGAAAATGAATTACTCTGATACATGCGGGCTTGATAATTCCTGCCCCGAATGTCATGCTTTACTATGTTAGAATGGGCATAATTCGTCCTGAAAGAGTTCATTGCAGGTAAATCCGGTTGAAATGTTTGTTCGGACGGGTTACCAGGTGAAGTACGACCTGTCATTAAGTAATTCTGATAATCCAAACGTGAAAAAATTCCAAAGCGCCGAAAACTCAGGTTTTTATCATCGGGATTTGTGCCTCAACTGCTTGATCCACGAACGCAAACGGCTATGCGTAAGCGCATTAGCCAGCTTATCCTCGAAATATTGGCTGATGAATTGGTGGACGTTTCATGTGACCTGTACGTCATAGCAATGAATACCGCAACTGTTCAGTGGATACTTCTGCGGACAGATAGTGAAGTGTGATAGACAATGGCATGGAGCAATTCTTTTTATGGTTACGTAGCCAGCGTGTGATCGACCTCACTGCCGCATCGCCTTCGCTCACCGGCAACGGTAGTGAGTTTCGGTTGTGCATCGAAATGTTCAGCGGTAGGACATCAAAGCCCAGAAACCGCTATGAACATCACTCACAAACAGCCCAACAATAAACAAGAACTTGGGAGAATGTGACAAGATAGACTGACTGAAAACATATTAAAACACATGTTGTTGTTGCTGATGATATTTCCGGAACGGTCTCCACATGTAATTCTCCTATGGAACTTATCCCTTTTACTCACGGGAAGTCAGTTCTTGCGCTTTTCACGTTTATTCTCGGGGTTCGCGATTTCGATCCCATAACTGCGAACATTCCAGCAGACTGTCAAGATGAAGTCTGTTCCTAAGTTAGGAGTAAAACTCCTCACATATCCAATATTGGTCTACGTCACTGTTCAGTTCTGATCCTTGTCTAGACTACCGGCACGCTGTTATCTCTAGCGTATCACCCTTGTACCGTCACGCGATCCCATAGTGTTCAAGATCAGTCATACTGGCACGAAAACCGAAAGTGATGCAGCTGACATTTGGAACAACCGATGGTTAACAAAGGTTCCAAAGGTCTTGGATTTAAGTACACTTGTGTGCAAATTCAGTCACCGAGTCTCCTTTGTGCGACACTGCTCCGTGTTATTAAATTGTCCAGCTAAGTAAGCAAAAGCCATCATCATCAGCTGTGAGAACCGCGTACTTGCCGTACACTGGTTCTAGCTGTCACACTTTCGTTCACCGATGATTTTGGGAGGTGGGTAGACAGCTGCGTATTGGAAACGGTAGCTGATATAATTGATGCGTCAATACATTGGGTTTCAGTGGACTTTTATAAGGGAGCTAGGGAGGGGAGCTATGCTTCACTGCAACAGACTGGATGCATAAGCACCAGTGAGGGGGCAACTACACGATGTCTGACAATGTCTCGAACCATTGATGCGTCCCGCGTTTTCTATGGTTCGCGCTGGGAAGTTTATAAATCTAAGCTCAATCATAAAAATAATGCTAACCGTTCAGCCGTAACATCATTTTAGTGCCTAACTGCCATGCCACCCGAAGGAAGCACGAGGGCTGAGATACTGTCAGGTTGCCCAAGCCAGGCACAGCCAAGACGCCGCGTTTGGGTTCGAACCATGGACTTCCCGGTCAATTAAATCGCGTCCTGACCACTGAGCCGTCACGAACTCAGATGTAGACTCATATTCATGAAATTTTTATCCTCCACAGCTTTCTTCGTCCCGACAAATCCAGTTCTGTGATGATCTTAGCTGATTACCGGTAAAACTTCAGTGTTCATTACCGATGATAGTCATATCTTTTTTAAGAACGAAATTACTACGTCAACGCTATTGCGGGTGAGCATATCCTACAACTCGTCGCACGCCATTAAAAAACTAACAATACTTTCCTTCTTGGTTTGGTTTTGTTGACCGTATCCTTCTTTTTTTATACTCCGGTGCCACTGTAAATTTTTCCGATATTCTCAATTGTTCCGCGTCACTATTTCCCCTTCCTGATTAGATCCATACGTAATGGATCACAACTTTCTACCGTAAGACGTTTCGTTTCCAATTCTAAACTTCCGTGAATATTTGCTCAGTTGTTTGGTTGCTACGGCATTATCGAGCGCCTTTCCCACTTGGAATTTCAAACCGATATTTTTGTTGTGTTTGGGGTAGAAAGACCAAAGTGGTAGCACCGCATAATCCATTCGTTTTTTAACCCTGGTAGTCGGCAGAAGACCACAGTACGAGCACGATGTTGTCACCAATCACAGCAGCTCGATCAGGAACACTCTGAAAGTGAGGAATTGTTGACTGGTTTTATTGTACACAGCAGTCAGCGAGAGTTTACGACAAGTTAGTTTCACCAAAAGCATGATAAGGGGAAAAACAGCGCCGGTATTTTGTCATACCACAAATCCTGTGATAATTGGCTGATTATGTGTCGCAACTCGAAACAGGCTCGCATCGCCCCGAAAGAGCACCATCAGTGAACAGCTGTGGAAACCGCCCCTGTGAGATCACAGATATCCAGTGCACGAAGTCCATATTCGATGCAGCCAAACATTTGGTCTAGCAAGATATAGTAGAATACTTCTCGTCTGTGCTAGCTGGATGTTTTTTAGTTTGCACTGTGCTAGAATGATTTTCGGGCTACCTCAATAAGCAAAATTTCTATGAGATCTTGAAACGATGATTTGAGAGTGTTTCGACGAGTTGGAACGGCAGACTACCCGAATCAAGTATTGTGTGCAAAAAATGAGAACCGAATCGCTTGTGTTCCGGGTACTTGGAGGATATTACAAGAAAACGCAGAATTCTTAACATGACATACTACTTATTAGGTTGCCAAAAACCCATCGACAACACGTTAGCAGTTTCGTCTTCCATCATCTGGGCGTAACACCCATACCTCCATCGACTTAATGTCAGAAATAATATGATAAACGAGAAATTTAATGTGGATTCAGCTGAATCTTCCATTATCACCAGCTTTATTTGCAAGTGAGTGTATTTCGCTAAAACATAGAACTGATTGTCGATATGTGCCTTGAAAGTTGCCGAACCACTGATATTATTAAAAGTAACGTGTCAGCTGATGCGTCTCGTTCTAAATACATCAGACCAGTTTACCATTAGTTTGTTCACATTGTACTACCCTTTTTGAACAGTGTCAAAACAAGCCTTGCCGGGACTACAAACCTTTTGGCTTCTGTAGGGATTTCAAGTGCTTCAGTCACCTGTACTTTTATCGTAGGCAGTCCTTAGTATTGAGAAAAAATACCCAAAACTAGGCAGATTTGTATCGCAAATTTTTCCAATTGGATGAAGTTGTCAAAACAGCTGCGCCTGGTCTTAGTCGCTGCCTACGAGACATTATTGATTTTCGTCATTTTAGGAATCTAGATGAATGGGTTTGTTTTAATTCACAACGAATAACACTATCCCCTGAATTGCTCGAAACCATGCTGGGAAAAACTTGACACACTACTTCGATCGAACCGCTTGCATAGAACTTTAGAGGTGATTACAATGAGTTGAACATACAACCGATTGGGTGGTTTTCTAATTAGAAACTGTCAGCTGTTTAATTCAGTTGCAATGACCGAGCGTCGCATCACCAAGTAAAACAACTGAAAATACTGGCGAAGACAGTAACTTGGATGGACGGTTTTTGTTGGCTACACGAAAGTTGGAATGAGAAAAATACTTTAATAACCTGAAAGTTTGTCAGTACTGACCAATGATATCAAGCACTTAGCATTGGACCAATGACCACAACTCCAGGGCACCGTCCCATGAAACCGATCGGAATAAAATAATCGCGGAATGACAGTCAGAGAGTGTTCTGCAAGTTTTCGAAAAAAAAGATGTCCTTTCATATGACCTCACTCGTAACAGCGAACTGCCGATTTTACTCTTCCAGGTAGGTCTAATCCTCGAATTCTCATCAGTTCTTTTTTGTACTTGAAATCAGAAAGTATGTGCCGATAGGCGCTCATTTCCAAATTAGTTTGGTTAACTAGGGACTCGTTTGAAGTTCAACGGAATCCCTCATCTACAAGAGGCCCTGGACAAGCGGAACCGACAGTTTCCATAAACCTTGTGAGTAACGTTGTATGAAGGAAAACACAAGGGGGATATTATGAATTTCACTCCAACGAGATATAAGGCAACAATTCTGCCATAAAATCAGTTGATGAAATTTAGCTTATATTCAGCTGTGCGTCCCGTTAACTCCAAGGTAATTCGCAAATCAGTGCATATATACACTTACCTACAACGTGGTCCTAAGAAGGATAAAACTGGCAGTGCGCCTTCAAAGAGTTTTCAGCTACCTTGTAAGTAGGCTAGGATCTCAAATACCGCTCTAACCGGAACATGCAGCGAACAGTGCGCGGCACGTTCGGTTGAAGATGAGTACAGTCTGTCGGCTGTCTTTACTAGTTTCAGTCTCCTGTTAGCGACCAGTCCGTTTGCGATCCAGCCTTTATTCTCACACCAGCCAGGCTTTGCCTACCAGTCAACTGCACAAAATAATTCTCGCTTCACTGATGGAAACAACAAAAGAACTAAACGCTCAGCATTTTCTTATGGATCGCTTTTGATGTTTAAGCCACAATGAAGCCTCCAAGAAATAATCGGTTGTGTCTTATACTGTCAGAAGACGCGAGTGTCAATTTGCATGGACATCTGCCTGCGGGCCCCTCCTGCCGACAAACAAACTGATAGTTCTGTAGCGGTCGATTAGGTCCATTCTGCTTGTGGCGAGTGTGTGCGTGTGTGATCGTCTTCGGTGACGTCTACCGACCAACCCAAAATAGCTGTCAGCAGATGACACCATTTGTTGTTAGGTGGATTCGCTTGTGTGTCAAGTCTTGTCACACTATCTTAGGCGCAACTCCCGTGCGGATCGGTCTCGGGTTTTTCTGTGGTTGTTGTTTTATCAGCGTCACAGCAGCAGGCACCATAATTTCAGTGATTAAGGTTGCTGGGTCACTCAGACCCATCCAATCAGCACAAACGCGTCAACAGCAGTTTTTTTCGTATGCCTATTCAGGGCCCTAGCATTGCTCCGACGGCCTTGAAACAATCGATCACGCGACTGTAACTGTCCCCCTGATGGACGCGCAGTTTTCCATTGGCGAGTGTGAGGCCATACGAAGTGGTAACGCGCGAACATAGGAAACAGTCGTACCTTTGATCTCCGTCGGTGTTTCGAATCCCACAGTATGAGAAAACTAAAGCGAGTATTTTTCTAAAAACTCTCGAAGTGACATTGCGCCGTTCAGCCGCGGGTACTTTTTACCTGAATTGAATAGGTACACAGTGAAATAAGGTTGTGGAGAAAGACCGCTTCAGACACACTGCAAACAGACTATGATTCCAAACAAAAGTGAGATGGTTTTCTCTACTGTTCACTGGAGCAATATCATTTCTGAACCAGTGAACTCACAGTATCTTCAGTGGTTTTACTAACCGCCCCTTTATTTGCCATTTGTTTCCATTCTCAGACAAGCTGAAGTTGATAAACTGTGGCATTTCCACCTCTTAGTACTTGGCACAAGAGATGCTTTGGAAACTGGAGAGGTGTCGAACATACGACAAACTCACCTTGAGTTTATACATCCCAATCGCTTTCCGTGTTCTTTGTCGGCAGCCAGCATGCAAGGACGTCCATAGCTGTGTGTAGGCGTCTTTTCCACCCCAAATCCAATTAGGCGGTATTGAAATGTTCCCCATTTGGGACTATCTTCGATAAAGTGGGTAGCATAGCCCCCCACCTGAGAATATGTATTCCATATCCATGGGTATTTGTCCACAACAGTCGTGTTATGGCTGCTGGTCACACGAGATCTCCTGGATTCTGGAAGCTCATCTTCAAAGTACCCAGTGAGCAAGGCTAAGAGATTGGTGGTTGTCCCGTCCCCGACCACGTTGTACAATTGCATGGTCACTGCGTTTGGGTTGGTTTCTAGCATTTGCATGGTTTTTGGCAAATGGCGCAGTGCAGCTGAATGGGACACAGAATCTAAACCGAGAAGTAAAACACTGTAGCCGGGGGTTTGATTCTTTAAAATGGATGGGGGCGGTAACTTTTGTGGGGGATGGGAACCACAGATGAAATGCCGTGATTGATTTTTGAACGCGTTTTCATCCCAAGACACCTTACGTTTAGCTTCTAGGTTTTCCCGTGGTTGACAAAGGACCATTACCATTGGCCAACGAAGTTCAGTGTGGTCCGAGACGTCATCCATGCCTTCACCGTAAACTGAGATGAAATCATCCATTCGAATTATGGGAAATACGGAGCAAATTCGCCTAGTTTTGTTCGCCGTGATTGGTTTGTGAATTCGCAGAACACCTTGCTCTATCCAGACATCCTCTTGTTCAGAATCGATCGGTTTACATACGGGTAATTGGGGAAGATGCACATATCCCTGTGGCCAGATTTTCACTGAAGGACACTGGCATTTTTGCTTGTATTGTCCTACCAGAGCATGACCTTCCTGAGAAATTGTCGCATCCGTGTCTGCTGAATACTGTCCAAGGAGAGTAGAGAAGCTGAATAGCACCACATAAAAAGCGAGAAGAATCACACAGAGTAAAACACATGTGCGAGAGTACCGTAGGACCTTACGAAACATCGGGTAGCATTTGGCGTGACTTGCGGGGTTTGATGCGTCTTGTGTGTCCGACCAATCAATGTACCGCTGACATCCCATTGGTCGGGACGTGAGACAAGGAACGTTTGCATTGGTCCATTATTCAGGCTGAACTGAAACAAATTTCCGTGCCTATCGTAAACAAGTGAAAGAGAAACTATTGGGTCGATGCGACCCATGCCCCAGCATTTTGGAGATCGTACGATACCTCGAACTCCCATGTGCTAGTTTATTTAATACCTAATAAACCAACAGTGAAAGGTAGATATCAGGAGTGCATGAATTTTCTCACTTTACCATACGGTCCGTTCGGCTGATTAACGTTTCGTCTTGCCTGTTCGCTTAGCTCTGGCCAATTATCGTTTTCAGTGTGGTTGAGGGCCACACTATTAGCGTGGTTGTCAGGTAGTCGTAGACGGGGGAACATACACCTCGTTACATGATTAATGTCGTGAGGATGAGTATGGTTTCGTGATTATTCGAATCGGCAATCCGCCTACGGTGAGGCGATCGATTCACGCCTCCTATCTTGATAATGGTTGTCGAAACATTCGGTCTGACCTTGATCAGTCCAACGCTGTACACATGTTACGTAGATGGGCCTGCGTTTGCATGCTACTGATCGTCAAGTCGTGTGAATGTGACGTAGACAGCCATGCATTCTGGTGAATCGAAGCTGGTGGCCAAACCGATCGTAAACCGAGGTTTTTACATCAGTCGCCTATATAGGGTTCAGTCATTTGTCTCAATCAATAGGAATTTTGTGGAATGATCGCTTCCGTGAATCTCTGGGTGCGGCGAGTCAAGAAGTAGATGAATCTAACGGAGCTGTTTTCAGGATTGTTTCATCAAAGAAATGATAGAGCATCATATTGGCAAAGCACCACGGTTGATTTCTTAACAGTCCTATCGCGGTTTCGTTACTTAGAGGAGAGGTTTGTGCACCTGGAGCTCATTCGAATTCGAAGTTCTGATTAGACTTGCTGGAAAAAGCATGAGAATTTTCTTCTCATGTAAAAACCTTTCGCTTTATAGTTCAGTCTGCCAACTCCTCTGATCACATCGAAACAGCCTGCCAATGCCAGTCTCCACAGAAAGCCGAAAGTTGCAAAAAAACATACGTGGGACTCCCGGTGTGAGAAGCTTGTTTAAATTCCAACTTGGTTTGACGGCCAAGGATTTGGTGCATTGAAAGGAATTCCCTCGTGTTACGGTGGGTATGGTTGTAGCTATTTGGTTGTGCGGGTAGACATTTTCAGTGATGAAAGCCTCGTTACAGTGCGAATCCAGTTGATGGTAGTCTATGTGAAATTCGTTAACTCTTGTCAAATCAACTGACTTGGTATGGTTATTCGTATTCACACAGTGACTTCCGTTGTGAGGCCCCCGGTTTTATAAACCGAGCAACGGGTTGCACTCAGTTGTTCTTGTAGGAAAGTCACAATACCGTGGTACAAACTTTCCCCTAGCAACGAGCACCCCGGAACTAGTATTACTGTGTCTCCAGGGCCCGGAATTACGGAACGGTTGAACACTTTCGAAATGTAGACATGCATCAATAAGCGGCCACAGTTTCACCATTAAATTCACCCTGTAAGCTTGCTTTCAATGGCAGAATGCCAAAAACTAATAATACTTTGGTTTTCTCAAAATTTCTACCTGTACTAGATAACTTTTTATCCAGTAAGTTCAGCATTCTTGTAAATTTGACCCTAAATTTAGTGTCACCTGATAGCCATCGGGGTCAGCAAACTCAACAAAATATGGCTCTTGACTTATAAGGCTTTACAGAGTGACAGTCGGAAAAGAAACTGAATAAGTGACCATTTTGCTCTATGACGACACATGGTGAACAGGTTTGAAGAAAAAACTGCGAACAAGGGCATTTGTCAGCGCGACTCCATAAGAGATGGGATTCACTAACTGAAAAAACAACTCCAGTTCAAGTGGAACACTTGGATTCATAACCATACTTCATGTTTAGTATTCTGCTAGTTGAAACAAACTTATCTGGTTTAACCTGATTTTATTTGGTTTTCCCAAACTGTATGGCCCCAAGGCGAAATTTTACCTCAAACAACCCCTGGTGAATTTTTCTCTACCTGAGTAACCCTTTTTGGGAGTTATTTGGACTGTTAGTAATGTAGTAAGATTTAGAAATTTTCAGTGGTAGTGAAGTGAAGTCAGAAGTTGTCAAGAAGGTCAGATTCCTGAAACCAGCCCCAGAATGTCCGAGACACTCAAACCGCACCAAAATCTCAGTAGGAAAGCCGTCAAGCTTCCAGGCTAGAAAAGCCGGTTTCTGATCGAACGCTCAAACAGACAATCGGTTCAGCAGCGGTTGATGAGTGTTCAGGCATGCTACAGAAGCACGGTCGATGATGATGAGTGTTCACCAAAAGCCGATCAAACAGTCTAGATCAACGTCAAAATCGCCCTTTAAATACCGCGAGGCCCTTCGTAACTTTTGCACCCACTTGCTCGCAATAAAGCTGTAGTGTTCTTGTTGGCGAGTCTTTTCTGACACCAAGGCACTGGAGCGGGGACAGCAGTTAGTTACATCAAAGGTAAAGGTGGAAAAGTCGAGAAGCACTGAACATCTGTTTCATTCTTACTTGGAATAACTTCTATGGAGTCTCGAACCCACGACTTCCCGGCTAGTAGCTTGAGAATAAAGCGTTTGACCAAGAGAGCCAGCAATGCGAGTAGTTCGCACTTATGTAATTTGGTTCTCCTTTGCCAACACATTAAGGATATGATATTTATTTGCCCATTTTCAGAGAGTACTTAGTTGAATAGCTTAACATCCAAAGAAAAGGCAAATGTAATTCACTTCTCTCAACCCTCCATGCACATACTCGCTGCCCGAGTTGAGAATGGCGTGATTCGTCTCATCTGCACAGTCATTATTCCTTGTCTTATGGAATGATCGCTCGCTGGTTGGCCTTATCGCTCCGTGGATATCTTAATCAATTCATGTGTTTAGCGTGCACTTTGGGGCTTCGAGTGTCTACACTCGTAAAACAAACCACTAGTAGCAGGGGCCCCTTAACCGAGAATTCGTTCGTAGCGGAGCCAGTTAAGACGGTGAATGAAGTGCAATCCACAAAATCGCGAATTCAAAATATTGTTGTTAAAAATGGTTGACCGAATGGCATGGTTATTTTTAACTAGTAGTCCAAAAGTCCCTGGTTTTAGTTTCTCCAGAAGTTCGTAAAAATGTGTATAGTTGACTATTTCTAGCAAGGATGAAGCATATGTACAGCATTTCAGCTGCTATACGCCATAGACTGAGTCCACTTCCAGGACGGGGTCTAGACTGAAACCCCAGGGAAAGAATTTGACACTTTAGTCCCAGCCTGCAGGCACGCACAAATATTCCCATTGCTCAACTAATGATAGGTGAAAGAAAAAAATCTCTGGGTTATCTTAATTGGTCGCATCGGTTTGGGGCGAGATCAACGTCCGTCCTTATCACGGAATGTCAAAATTGTAAGAAGTGCATGTCAAGGTCAACAAGGTCAACTGACCTGAAATGAATTATTTGTCTACCTGATTAAAGTGATTAGTTCACAGACCTTTGCTTGATGGTCACATCCGTCCTGATCGCACTGGAAGGGGATACCGAAGATGGAACTTGCACCTTTGAGTACGGTAACCGAATCCTCTCTGCTTGTCTTCCAGCCCCCCTAATTCGCAAACCACTGCATCCAAACCGCATACTGAGAGATGCTGCCGGGGTCATAGGACACTCAAGTAATTTCCCATTAGTATTGTGCCGTCTTCTAATCCTCATTTGTACCATTACGTTTTATCAATAAGTTTCTGCAACCAACTCCTTTCCCTCACACATATTACCGCACGATGACATCACAATGGCCTCTGCTATTCCCGCCACTGACACCTCCCGGTCCATTCTGGTGGACTCCAGTTCTTTCCTTATCACAACAGAGGCTCTTGATAGGTTATCAAAAAGAATGAGGATGAAGTGGAGCAGTCAGCCGAGATGAAACAGGACTTCGTCACAAAGGGCTTATATCATGGGTCCACGCTTATATCATCCGATTAAACCTCGACCGAGTCGGCTGAACCGGGTCGAGTGGACAATGCTTTCTAAGCGCAAGTCAAGGATACGTCTTGTTTTACGAACAAATTCACAATTCGGAATGAGTCTGGGGGAAAGTAAAGTGGAAAATTTCACCACCTGGAAACGCATTATCCCTCTGGGAGAGGGTTTGTTTCCCGTGTGGGATTGTTTTTTGTTCCCTATCCGTTTAGTAAGGACTTTACCGATTCTTCTGATGGATCAAATGACAAGCCCGTGAGCAGTCTAAAAATATACTCTTAACGAGATGTTGTTTTTTACATTTTGGTGGGGATTTAGCTGTCCAAGAACTAATAACCAGTATTGTTTCACTGTCTTCCTCAGTTTTTCCAATGCCATCCGTTTACCAACAAGTTCACAAGCCTAAGGATGTGGTTGAACGTACCGACGAATAAAATGAACTCAAATTCTGCCTGTGGTGAAATTTCTCCTGCCATATGCGACATCGGTTAGAGATTCGCGAAACTCTTCTTTCAGGCAGATTTATTTTTTATGTGTGTAAACAGGCTAACATTCATTGTGTGCGTGATTTGCAAGTCAAATCCGTTCCGTCCTTCATTCAATATGCAGAACACATCAGAGTGGTAGAGCACCAGAAATTGGAGACCCCTGTACTGGAGCATCAATCATCTAGACTGAACAGCTTACAATAGATCCCGGTTGAATTGTTCTAAACTTATCTCAGAGATGGATGTGCCGTTCGATACCACAGTGGTTTGCCGGGGAACGAGAAAAAAAACTCGTTACTTTATAGACGTAGCACACCACTCATAAAGTTGCTGAAAACTCTTCGAAGGGATTTGTCCTTCTTGGGGCCTGTCAGGTTGGTGCAGTTCCCGAGTTTTCGTCATCCTTATGTTCTACTTGAACCCAAAGTGGACATATTTCGCGAAATACACTCATTTGAACACCTGTTTGGCTTTCAGGGGAGACTCATCTGAACCCCATCTAAATCCCTCTTTTATGACATTCCGGCTTAGCTGAATGTGCTGCAGAACTCCGCTCATGTTTTATTTAGGACGATTTTCGGGATTGCAGCGTCTTCAGTTTGCTTACTTGACCTTTCAACTACTTCTCTCAGTTTGATCAGCAAAAGTGCACTGCCATTTTCCATGCTACCAACTGCATCACGTGCCATGCATACGACCTCGGTCCACATCAGGTCAAGTCGTGTTTGTGCGGCGGTCAACTGGGAATAGCTATATGTGATTTCCCATAGTGTTTTCACATTGGGTGCAACTCGTTGGGGCTGACGTATTCGCGCGTACACACAGGGCGGAGCTCCACAAGTCCACGGAAAATCAGGGGACCTCACTGTGCCAGCACACGCTATGCACACACTGCCACAATATACACCATTTTTCCCGAGCTAAGTTCTTTACACAATACGGACTTGTGTTTAACAGTCATTGTACCTAACGGACCCCAAGAAAGACAAATCCTTTTGAAGAGTTTTCAGCAACCTTATGAGTAGCGTTCCTCCAAGAAAGTATACTAGGGTATGTCGAATGTCATACCAACTGAAACATGGGGTGAACTTTGTGCAGCCACTCAGTTGAAGAAGAACATGATAAACGATAAATCCAGCTGGACCCATTTGAGTCTGTTTTGTATTTCGCAAAATATTATGATATGCTTTGGCAATGTAACTGTCCTACTCTCAGTTCAACTGGCCGACAGTCATTTGAGAGGCACGGAAGGTCGCTCGAAGAAAATGAAGGCAAGAAATAAGTACGGCAAGTTACTTTTGTGCGTACGTTGCGCACACTTACCTCTTCAGAAGCCGTCGTTTGTGTGAGCTGGTCCAACTTCAGAGTAGTTTCATTCTGGTAAATCCGAGCATCTTCGGAACCAGCCGCATGGTGTTCATTTGTCACACTCATTTTTTGTACAAGATTTTGTCACGTCCATTTACCGAAATGGAACGTGTACAGATCGTGGAATTTGGCTTCACTACAATTTTTATCGTGCGCATTTTTCCCCACAAATGTGTGAGAATGCTAGAGCTACCAACTTGTGTGTTACTCAAGATTTTCCTCAGTAATACAAACAAACTCATTTTATGCTGTGATTAGCAGCATGGCAGGGGCACAAGTTTTCTCCGGCAACTCAGCATGAGTTGACGTATAGTGGCCTTGAGCTCGTCAAATTCATTCTGCTTTAAAGTTTGATATGGTTCGTTGGACCGGAAAGAAAGTATTGGTGCATCTAGAATATCGTAAAAACTGAAACATGAGGTGACCTAGTGCAACACGTACAATTGAAGAAGCTCATCATAAACGAGATATCCAGCTGGATACCGTTGACTCTGTTGTTGGAAACAAGTTATGGTGTAACTGAGAGTATTTTACGAAATACTGGTATGTTTTTCCTCCAGAGCAATTGTCTGGACCGTCTTTACGAACCGCAGTGACACTGCAATTCTCGTGCCATGACTAGCTTGAGGATGACGGTACAAATGACTTTGGAATTACTCTCCATACAGACTAGAGAGCTTGGAAGAAATACCGGTTCCTTCTGCAGTTTCTCAAACGTACTGTGATGTTAACCACCGTCACAACACCATAATATCCAATATGCAATGTACCGAGTTGGGAAGCCTTTCTCTTCATCTGTTTTTTCATTAATCTGTGGGTTTCCAAGACTTGGGGCGTGACTCAAGAGCATTGTAAACCAAAGTGGGTCGTGTTACTTTTAGCAACGCCATCACGTGCACTATTAATCATGAGGTTGATGGGAGCTCTGCACTCGGGGCTTGTCAGGCTGACCAAGTCCCCGAGCTCCCATCAACCGTATTTTTTTACTTAAACACTTATTTGTACGCATGTCGTAGCAACTATTTAATTCCAAATAAAGGTGATATTAACCGGAGACTCAACTGATTCGCAGCTGAATCTCTCTTCAACTGACTGTGCTACACAAAGTCCGCCACGTTTCAGTTGGTACGATATCCAACGTATCGATATATATATATATATAT
>SJOL01006453.1:376483-404538 GCA_004794785.1 Opisthorchis felineus | reverse complement strand
AGCGTCCACATAAGCTTTTAGCATGAAGGGCAGTCGGGCATCTCATATTCATCTAACACAGGAGATTCTTCAGGCCTGGTAACAAGGACCTACCAGTAATCTGCTCAGAGGAAGAATAAAATTCACCCAATGGGTGAAGCTTCTATGTGAGAAGCCGTTACTCGAGGCACCAGCCAACACGTATGACCAAATGATGTGGATCTCGTGACTGGAGCATGAGCGGCGCTGTATCCTGTCTAAGTGCGAGCTAATCACACTGCTGATCAGGTGGTCGTGACTGAACGGTTGGGAGTTCAAACTGCTAGCCGGGGGTAGGAGTTTCGTGAGATGCGCACCACTGATTATACCCAATAAAGATTAAGCAGCTGTAAGGCAAAAGTGCAAATAACCCCAATTTATCATACATCTCAAATGGGCGGCGAATTTTAATGGCATAGGGCTGAACCATGGCGGTGCCAAGAGTATTTCGAATTATGAATTGAGTGAACGCTGAAAAAGCTGGGATTGAGTGTCTGCAACTGCGTGGAATGGTCCTGATGTCAGCTCATATCACGCAATTGACATCCAAAGGGAAGAAATCCCCGGCAACGACTGCCAAAAAGTTAACAAATATCCAGGTGAGACCGGTGCCGTAACAAAGAGTAACGTTCATAGCTGTCAGCTTAAGGTGAAACCTCACAAATGGAACTTGACTTCAAATTGATGATACATGGATGTCTTCATACTGGACACAAAGTTATGCCAAAAGACAGCAACTAAAGAGGACATCATCCCATTGTTCGCTGGAGGTTACATCCACGCCGTTTTTCAAAACATTTGCTCTGTAGCCGGGGGATTACGATTGGCGTTACATTTTGCACTGTGGATTGATGAGACGATCGCTAGAAGACATTTTCTACACTTATGAGACGACAATTCACCTTCACTCTGGTGTGAGTACCAAGACTGGCGGACATAAGGCCTGTGCTACAAGCAAATAAGAACCGTAATTCAAAATTTTTAGTGTGATTTAGGCTGCCTGACCGCACAGCTATTGGTTCACAGTTTTCGATGGCTCGACAACAGTCATTAAGTAGTAGCAACTACCCAGTGGTCTGCTACACCGCGAAACTACAAATGCTGGATCCACCTAAACGAGAGGGGATGTATTTCCAGCACTTTGGAGCAGCATCTCACTATACCAGTTCTAATGTCTTTCTAAACAAACGGATGGGCAGAGATGGTCACTGGTCTGTGAGGTCACCAGACTTGATTTCCCTTGCCTTTCTTATGGAGTCCATTAAAATGGGTCGTGTATGCAACACACCTGACCGATAAACTTAAGGAGAACGCTTTACTCTTTAATGTCAAACACTCGGTGGGCTGACAAACGTCCCCATGATATAGGTTATAGGAAAACACTCCGGTTATGCGGACGCAAAATGTGATGCACCAACGGGAATGAGAGCAGACCTTGTTGGGTCTACACACGAGAATTCCCGATGTCTTTCGCCGTGAAACCTTGTGGGAGTGTTTCGGGTTGAGCACAGAGAAAGGAGAACGATAAAAGTGACCAAACAGCGAGCATTCAGTATGCAAGTCTAGGAGCTTGCATTCTGCTCAGACTAGTACACTTCAGCCTGAATTTTCGACGGATTGCGCCATTGTGCAGATTCCCGCGAAAGTGCTGCTCATGAAGCGCTCACACAATCAGGGCAGCTATAGTGTCATACATCGGGAAAAATCTAACGGGTCATTGAAACGAAAGATCTGATTATCAAGAACTGGTTGTCTGGGATTAACCCATATTGGAAATTTATAGAAATCCTAGTCGGATGAAAGCAGCTGCTCGTTACTTTCAAAGCTTGGGCGCGTCTGCAGTCTACCGAGTGTAAAAGCGGTGAGAGGCAGTTCATGTGACAGTTACAAAACTGATGTAACCAACCTGAAAAACAATCGGCCAAACGTTCCATGCAAATTCCAAGTTGAACATGTGGACGCAAAAGCCTCGATCTCATACTGTTTAGGTTTGAATTCCTCGCACGCTTGACGAATAAGATTGAGATTTTTCAGCGGTCTGGACAATAAGTTTGGCTGACTATTCAGAACGCGTAATGGTCTGCGTGTTTAATATCCACTTTTCCAACATTAGGGACAACGGTTTTATAGATGAAAATATTTTTGGCGCCACCAGAACGGCTAAATTTTTCCTCAGTCTATCCGTCGTTTCAAAGAACAGACGTCATACAGTAATGCGCTTCTTTGTCTCAGTCTCCACCTTCTTTCAACACCCTCTCTCTCTCTCTCAGCCGCCAGGTGCATGAGCAGCACTCCTGTATGAAGAAGGCCTCATTGTTATATCGTCTATACACAGCCCCAGACCGCGACATTCATTCAGACCGAAGGTGCGTGCGCATGAGCTCCTAATTTGAAGCTCTCACCCCTAAGTGGCAGTCTGTTCAGATCCCAACAGCCCTGGATTCCCGTTGCGTGTTACCGGTCTTTCTTGAGTTAATGTGTGTGCCGGTAGACGGATGAGTAACGGGTTTTATAAAAGTTGGACAGATGATGATGGAAATAGCTTACCGACTATAGAAGCGTACCGATTTCTAAGATACGTCGGTGCATTGAACTGACCGGTTATCCGTAAATCAGTCGGTCGATTCACACTCACCCCTTGGTCTGGATCAGCCGAATAGTGGAGTGAATTGCCTAAAGAAAACTGAGGATTGGATGTCTGCCATTAGCAGATGCAAGGCTCAGATTCAAGCCAAATTGTGATGTTCATAAAACAGGTATTCTTAACCGGTTCAATCACCACTATACGGTTGCCTCCGATTCGAACTGAACTGAGTTTCTGCCGCTTCGATACTGTCCTGTGTTACTGGGATGGGAATACGAACGACGCAATATAAACACTATCTAACCTAGTGTACGAACCGGATCATTTTTTGACGTCTCTCACAAACAACCGGCATATCACCTGGAGCAGAATCTGTAGTGGATTGCGTTTCTTTTGCGATTGACCGCATACTGTCACTGCCACAGGTTTATACGCACGCGAATGCGGGTGACACTGAACAAGACAAATGGATTGCCACTATCGTCTATCGTCCTTCAATCACATCAACTGATCGCGTGTTGACTGGCTTTTCGATTGACGATTTGTCATATGGAAGGTTTATGTAACTTGCGAATTATTCTTCTTTCTGAGGTATTCATAGTTTGTTGATAGCACAATTCGTTTGCGTTTAAACAGCAGAGACCTGTTTGATCGTACCTGTTGGAACAAGTGGCCTGACCTTTTCGAGACGATCTTGTTGATGGGTGAACTTGGATTCCGGCTACAAGAGTCCGGTCTTCCTACTTCACCGTTGGTGGTATTGGGGGATGAGTTGACGTCACCAGATGAAAAAAAAACACTTAGTACGCCTAGAAAAAAATAAGCCTAGTAATTCGGCAGTATTACTTTGTTAGTGATGTGGCAATACTGATGCATGTCAGTAACATTTTGTCAGGTCATTGAATGTCAGCCGATACAACAGCTGACAGATTGACATGCTGGCATATCGACCTTGGGATAAACAGGTTTAGAAATCTCGGTAGCCACCGGTATAGTTGTCCGTTTTTCAGCACGGATTACACACTAAGGTACTGTTGAACCCTTCATGAGGTGGTCAAAATTCTTGACAAGCTCTTCGCAACAGTTGAACTAAGACCCATCGTTATTGCACGTCCGACTAAGGTTTTATATTGCGAAAGTTGCGAGTGCACTGCACAGCAGCTTCATCTTCGTAAGTAGTCATGTGCACCTCCAGAATGAAATCTCAACTAAAAATAAATCCCGAAGATTAAACCATTCTTAATCGAGGGTTCGTTCTGCACATGAAGTCAGCCTGTGCCTAAAAGGCAAGAAGTACTGTACGCCTATTTCATTCTTGTTCGGAGTCACCAACAGTGATTCTCGGTTTTTCGCCATTGGCTGACCTGATATAGAGAGTGAGATCACGGTTAGCATTTCCTAATCTCTTTGTTCAGTCGATCTGTTGCTGATAAATCCCAACAAGGATAATCAATTGGTGAAATTCACTTGCAAACGTATTTGGTTTTAACGGGAAACTCAAGTGATTTCCAGTTGAATTTTGCCTTGACGATACTCCTCATCTGAATGTGCTGTATCATACTTCAGTTAGAACGATATTTGAGATATCGCAGTACATTTCCCTGGGGGGAAAACTATTCACAAGGTTGCCGAAATCTTCTGAACAGGCCAAGCCTGGTCTCGTCAGTTAGAATTCCGTAAACAAAAGATCCATCATCATCATCCTCATCAACTGCATGATATCAGGGTTTCCCACCCATGCTTCGCTGCCATCCCAATTGAGATTAAGTGGGGATTTCCGTTTAAACCAAGTTAGTTTTCACTAATGAGTGTATTTGCGAACTGCGTACAATTTGGTTACAAGTAGAAGGTAATGTTGACTGATGGAAACTCGGGGACTGTGCCTATCTGGTGAGTCCCAAGAAGGGCGAAACCACTAGTGGGATGTCGAGGAGTTTTCAGCAATCTTGCGAGTAGTGTTCCGTCAGAAAGGACTATCTATATTTGCCGTCGACGCAAAAGGTGTCAAACAGAGGAAGAGAGAAAATAGTGCTGTGGTCATCACTGGAAAATATAGACTGGAACGATGTGTATGGTTTCTGTGGCATCAACTAGGACAAAGCGTGCAACACATTACTTTTCAGGACTACGAACTTCCTGCCTTAACAAATAACCTCGTCGGACCCAGGTCTGGTAAGAGCATTACATCATGGAGCCTCAAGGCCACATCTTAAAAGGAAACGTTCCGGTAGAGGAGACATTTCCAGCAACATAGAATCCTTCCTCAACAAAATAAACATCTGAGGACCTTTCTCTTCCCCCTTATTCGCTTCTGATGAAAAGACGCCGCATTGGAAGCTCCCTATGTCGTTGATTCAGGTTTGTAAGTTGAGTGACGTTTGAAGAATTCATTCCAGCAGAGCACATTTACCACACCGCAATATACACTGGAACGTTTCGCGTCTGACCTAACTACTGAAAACAACATAGTTAGATGAGAGGATGAAGCATCACATGACCAGTCCTGAGTTCTATAGTTCCTAATAATTGTCGTTCTTATTTTTGTCATCCACTATTACTCATTCGCGCGAAGACTTATCGCGCTGATCGGACCGAAAAAAAAACTAATTCCAGACGTCCTGAATGATGATAGCGGATATCAGTAAAAAAGTGGTCGTTGGCTCGTTCGCTGAGCTGGGTAATTTGAATGCAAACGTTTCATCACCAATCGAGGTGACATCATCAGTGCGTTCTTGGGGAGCGTAGTGGTGCGTAGCGGTGGGTTGGTGGTTGTGCGTACAAAGTTTTCGCAAATTGCAATGGTGCATGTGAATCCCGGATACGCAATATCGGTTGTGATTTACAACGTTCACTTTAGGTGAAATAGAAACCTCAATTTCACGCGATAGGATTCTCATCGGTCTCCTTTCCATAATGAAAGACGCAGCTTCATCGTGGAAACACTTTGAACTCTTCAGAAGACGTCGTCTTAAAAACGGAATTATTGTGGTTGATGGAATTCCATAAGTATTTATGGTCACTGGATTTCCTAGCCGTCTTTAACTACAGAAGAAGGGGAGAGACGGCTCAGTGGTTAGAGCGAGAATTAACTGACCGGAGGGTCCGTGGTTCGAACCCGACCTCTGCCTCTCGACTTCCCCTGTCTAGGCTTGGGCAACCTGGCAGTATCTCAGTCCTCGTGCTTCCCTGGGGTGGCATGGCAGCTAGTCACCGAAAGGGTGTTACAGCTGAACGATCTATTTATTTAACTACAGAATAAACGTTAGCAGTGTGCCGGACGCGTGGCGTACCGCTCGTATTTACCGTGGGATGATGATTTACCACCCATGAAATCGTAGCCCAGAAATCGTAGCTGTGAACATCTACATTTGTCCCTACTGATTTGCGCGTTAAAACGAGCAAAATGGCGAATGCGTAATTGTCACAATTCCGTAAAATTTAAAAAGAATACAGAGCTAATATGGATACTTTTAAAGTCAAAACACAGCGTAGTGGAATAAGATGCTATAGTCCGACGTTTCGGTTGCCGTGGGCAACCTTTTTCAATGGTTTCTACAATAAGTTGAATACGAGTCAAGTGCAGCGTCATTTAGGCCCGTAGTCATCTCTTCTACTTGGTGTGTTCCTGAGGTCAGTTGGCAGCAGCCAGCTTGTGGGTGTGTTAGCTCTGTGTGTGTGTGTGTGTGTGTGTGTGTGTGTGTGTGTGTACTCGTGATTGCGTGTGTACCTTGATTGGGATGTGCCTCCGTTTGTTGTTGTGCTGGCTTTGATGCGCCATTTTTAAGATCCTGGCTTGACATCTCGTTACTATGCGCACCAAGGTGTGCAGCAAGTTCAAACCAGATAGACGGGATGCTGGCACCACCGCTACTGTTGATGCAGTTCGGTTGTGCGTTGATCTCTAGTGCTTCAGCGACGCCCGTTTCGCGTGTGAATTGCATCCTGACTGTAGGTTTCTATACTATACACCACATGGGACTCAGACCTTTGACAATAGCAGAGCTGAGTTTGGCCCGGAACTCCTAAAATCGAACTAAAATGCTACTCGTAAAATCCCTGAAAACTCTTCGGTAGTCCAGGGCCAGTTTCGCTAATCTCGAATATGGTGCCAAGTGAAGCAGAAGACGGACGTTGGGCAGAACACTTAGTTGAGAATCATTACTATAGGCGAGAGGTTAGGCGGTATTCATTTGAGTCTTCCGTAAAAGTCAAGTGAATTTGAAAGTGTCTTTCGACAATTGTATGCAACTTGGTGATCAGTCAGAGCGTAAAGTAAATGGAAACTCCCGGATTTCGCCCAACTGATGAGCTCCATAAGGGACAAAACCAGTCGCGGACTGTCAGGCAGTCTCCGTCAACCTTATGAGTAATGTGTTGCCTGAAGAAAATATGCTGTGATGTCTGGACTACTGTTTCCTTGAGGAATCGGTGGCGCCAGCTTACACAAGCTATGGCTGTGAGGCAACGGCTATTGAAGGCCTGAAGATGTCTGAGCTACGGTGCTCGCAGAAGCTACGTTTCACATCCACACAGCAAAAGAGCTCACACTGTGGCCTGATGCACACGCTGCTTGAGATTCGGGGATAGGTGTCCCAAATTAGCAAACGCGAACCCAGCCTTGGGGATTCGCACACTGATCACATCTGTCACACTACAATAGAAACTAATACAACTTCCAAGACACGTAAACCTCTCCGCAACTTCGAGTACCCCTCCTTGGACTGCAATTGACGTGTTCAGTGACTGCATGTCCAAAACCATGACCTTATACTTCGCGGGTGCAAAGTGCATGCAAAAGGACGGGATGATTATGGTCAGTTCATCTAAAAAACCCTTTCCTCTTCGAAGACGAGAACGATGTCGTCTGCATATTCCAGGTCGACAAAGTTTTCGTCATCAGCTGTTTGAACACCGGGGATCTTGAAGACCTCCCAGCGTTTGTCTCATTATCTCATCGATGACGAAATTAAATAGGAATGTAGAGAGTGGGCAACCCTGGGGGACACCACATTGTGTTCGGAAGCTTTTGGAGAGCTATCCGTATACTTTCATACGCCCGGATGTCTGAGAATACAAGGAACTTATCAGGTTCACAAACTTCCAGAGCATCCCTTGCTGGGTAAGTGTGTTAAGGAGAACCGACCGGTCTACAGAGTCGAATGCTCTTTGTAAATCCAGGAATACCGAAATTGTGGGCCGTATATACGTGTGGGGTTGTTTTAGCACCTGACTGAGCATGAAGATTTGGTCAAAGCTACTCTTGTTAGGCCGGGATCCCGCTTGCTACTCACCAGGGAATGTTTCACCGGCCGTCCTAAAGCGGCGAATGACTACAGACGCCAAGAGTCTCGTTACAACTGGGGTCAAGCTATCCCTCTGTGATTACCACACTCAACGCGAGCCTCTTTTTTGGAAGTGGGCGCTATCAGCGATTCTCCTCAGTTGTCCGGGACACTCTGTTTTTCCCAAATGCAGCCAACAAGATCAGACAAGTGTTGACTGAGGACTTCAACCACATCCTTGAACAATGCGGGGGGGGGGGCTGTCGCCCGGACCAGGAGCTCGGTCGAACTTGGAGAACATATGCAGTCATAAACGTCCGAGGCCGTAGGGGGTTTCAGGTTCGCCGTATAGAGTTCCGCTTCGGTTCCAGGATCCAGCTGAGTGGTAGCAGGTGGCCAAGAGAATTTTTCTTCAAAGCACTCGACCCAGTGGTCAAGGTGACTTTCTTTACTGAAGATGGTCGCGCCACTTTAATCCTTGATGGTTTCGCCTGCCGGCGATTTCCAGGGACCGATCGCATGGATCAACGAAAATAATCTTCGGATATTCCCGCCTTTCTGGGCCCCTTTCAATTCCTAAGGCTTCCGTATCCACCACATCTGATAATCCGTTGAGCTGAACTGTGTGCAGGGCCGACGGTAAAATTTCTACGAGGTCCAAGCGTAGGTCCAAGGTCCACTGTTCTATCTGATATCCAGTGCTTGAGTAGGCTTGGTAGAGCCATGCCACAGGCGATACCTCCGGTGCTGTGAAAAGTTGTGGCAACCTCCTTCCAGCACGAATGCTCATTTGACGGTGGAGCATTTGGAGGACAGTCTAGAAGACGATCCTACTAAACTCATCTAACACACGGATCTGCCAGTCTCTCAGTTGCTAAGCCATTTGCGCGGCCCCGGAAAACGAATAGAGAAGAGACTCCGGATGAGCGAGTGGCCGGAATTCACAAGTGTGTCCCAAAACGAGCGGCAGTCACTTATTGACCCGCCCCACGTGTATTTAATGGCGATGTGATCAGTTTGGGTCCTGGCTGGGACGCTGATGTAGGACAACTTGAGGCCAGACGACTTCGGTTATTTCGGAAGTTAGTACGGCCTGAAAACAGTCTGCGGTCAGCACATAGCTGAAGAAGCTCTCCGTACGTACGGAGTCCAATCCATGTCGAATACCGAAATGATACTCGGATGCCCCAAGTCTGCCCAGTTATGCATTCAAGCCTCCGGCGACCACAACGATATCTGAGCGTGTAGCTCACCGTAACGGAGCACTCAAGGCGTCATAAAACTTGCCTTTGATGGTGTCAGAGGTGTCAGAGGTACAGTCGGTTGAGGTGCAAGCAGGTAAGAAAAACAGACAACGATCAATTTCCTGCCTGTGAGACCTGTTCACGGGAGCTGTCAGACGCACCGCACAGAGGTGGCTGTCAGTGTATATCCGGTCATGCAAGAATCCTTCCGCTCGGTGACTTATGGCGATGCCGACCCCTGCACATCCTCTTACAGCGACCTCTGGATCGCCAGAGGTGCGCAGCCGGAAGCAAGTGAAAAGTGATAAGGCAGTTAGCTGGACCACTGTGCTTGGGTCTCGAATTCTTGGTTCTGATACACAGCGCACATCAGTGTTAAGCGAATCCAGTTTGAGAGCAACAGAAGCTTTTTGCCCTGCTTCCTTGAAGGTGCAAACAACAAAAACAGTCAGAAAGGCCGGGTGTCGAACCTTAAGAATTGACTTCGAGATACCTGAAGCTGTCGGCTGTCACAAATGCAGTGGCCAAAGCCAATGCAAGATAAACTGAGTCGTCTGTCCTAACTGATGGGTCTACAAGTATAGAGTTACTAGTGAGGTTATGGAGGGCAATCCAGTAGGTGAAACAGGGAGAAAGGTGGCGTCAACAGTAGTTTGTTTTTACATCAGGCTCTGCAGTGTGTCTGACGATTCCACGCGACGGCCGATTTAGCACGCCAGTGTATTCAGATGTAGGTACAATGGTTGCGCACAGGCTGAGATGCTGTCAGAGCATGAAAAACCATGAAAGGAGGACGGCTAGACTCAAAAGCCTGTAGTAAGACAGGGGTGCTTGGTGCAAATTGCATCACATTTTTTAAAGAACAAGTCGCCACAAGTGTTCCAACCTCTTAGTCCGGAGAACCAGGAGACTATTATAGTCAGGCCTCTAACCATTGGTCAGTCTCGCATGAGAGACTTATGAGTGTCGCAGAGACATCCACCTCCCCAGTAGAGCTCACTGGGTAGTGAGGACACAAACCACCTTACCACAGTAAGGTCTCGTCTCCTCGTTTTTTGTCGCTTGACTTTCTGTTGAATTTTGGGACCGTATGGAGGCCCAATCTTAACCCGGAACCTGGTAGCCTTCTCCTCAGAACGGACCAGGAATTGCTCACTTCCGACTGTCTGACGTGCATCAGGTTTCTACTATTTCGTAAGGTTACCCCCAGTGAGTTCCAAGATCATTCATGGGGTTCGGGAACCAGAGGCCTGCCTTGCCTGCTTTGTGGATCAATCTGCCCTATTGGCCGCCAGTCCCAGAACTCCGTTAACTTCAACTGTATCATTTCATCATTCAAATATCCGCCAGGTTGATCAACAGAAATGAGCTGTTCGGATAGACACTGTGTTTAACACAACACACCTTTGGTTCATCCTTAGTGTATATGGTGTGTTTAGTTGACAGGATTGCGTTAGGTGTGGCTGCCAGCCTGCAGACACAGTGCCATCGTCCAAAAATTATTAAAGCCACTCGTTCGATTTCGGACATTCAAATTTCCAGCCCCTATTATTCAAATCCGTGGTCCCCTAACCCATAAATAATCACGTTGTGTGTTGAACGGACGCGAAACACTAGGTCGATTCGCCGATCCAATTGATAACTGATTCCGCGCTGCACCTGACATGCACAGTTCACATGAATTCAACCATTGATGCTCTGAGAATTTGACTGCAGTGTGCCTCATTGGTGCCTGACACTCACACATGAGTTGTTCTCTCAAAATCTCACTCGGGTTGACTGAAAAGTAGCACGGGTTCTTGCTGTTGCTGGTCGATAGGGGTACATTTGCAGGAATGTTGGAATAGGCACCGAATGTGGTGCAGCAGAATTTTTCGCACAAATTCCTTTTGGAATCGTTTGGACTCATTTCAGCCAGTTCATTTGGATCAGACTACTAAAACCAGGCGTCTACTGCACACTCCACATGACAGCGTAAAGAGAAGCTATCGAGTGGTTAACATAGCCAGTAACAGGTTCCCTGATCGTTGAACGTTGCAAGGCCCTCAGAGGTTGAATTACAAACACGAAGGTTGATCCTTAACTAACTAGAATACACGGAGTTATGTGAGTGGAATTCACGAAGGAAGGGAAAAGAGTCTCGGTTATGGTAGATTTATGGTTCAGGCGGCTCATAACATGCAGTGTGCCAAACAAAAGGGGAATTCAAAGCAAACTCCATCACGTGATGACGGAGCAAGTAAACAAAAATATTATGTTCGCGCAAACAAATCCAGGGAAGCTTAAGGGTCATAACAAATGCTTCGGTCGATTTATTGCAATGGCCTCAGCAAACCTTAGAAAATGTGAATTTTGGTGGCGATGAATGGTAGCACGTGCTGAGTTGGAATTTACTTTTTGGCCCATGGTCGGTACGTAAGTGACTATAGAAGAGTGTAACGTTTTCCGCCCGCAATTCAATCCGGTATTTTGAACAGGATAGTTCCCGTCATTCTACTAGTGAGACACCTATCAGTTCTGCTAATGTGGCTTGCTCAACAGTTACATACAAGCTGGCATACACTTAAAAACATCATAACCGAGAGATTCAGCTGGATTCTAGGCGAGTCTCCCGTCAAAACCAAATTGGTATGAAAATGAGTGTATTTCGCTAATTTCGTGCAATTTGGGTTCAAGTAGAACATAAGGTTGGCGGGAACTAGGTGACTATGCCTACCTGATGAGTCCGAATAGGAAGGGCGAAACCGGTCATGAGCTCTCGAAGAGTTTTCAGCAAACTTACGAATAATGTATTATGTCTATACATGTACCGCGATATCTCGAATATCGTGCCAACTGAAACATGAGGTGGCATGGCCCAGCACATTCAGTTGCTTAAGAGTATCATAAACGAGAGATTCAGCTGGGTTCCAGGTGAGTCTTCCGTCAAAACCAAATTGATATGCAAATGAGTGTATTTCGCCATTTTAAAACCCGTTTTTCAACGGCTACTAGCCTTGGCACAGACGGAAATTCTCGCGCCATCCAGTCTCCACGTTCATCTGGATTATTTTATGACTGAATATGTCATTTTTGTGGTGTGTAGACATCAAATGGTCAAAACAACTTCACAACTTACACACCAAGACGTTTGATAATGAATTCTGTTCAGTATCTATTGTCCAGAATGTGGTAGAAGAAATAGTGGGTCAACATGGACATACCGCTGTACTGCATAATTCACAGTATTGCTGTTTGCTTCCCCGGATGTCTGTTTGAGAGTCTGTGCCGTGTCCAGATGCGTACGTAAAGCCGTCCACAAAATATGGGCGGCTTAATGACATCCTGTGTACATCGATACCGAGCGAGAGAGGAGGGAAGAGAGAGAGAGACAGAGGAATCATAGAAATACGACGAAATTGGTGCGCAAAATATCCGCAGAATTCACTGAGTAGTTTATTTAGAAAAAAATATCAATTTTTAGCGATAAATTACGCAGACGTCATGCATTCTGAAAATGTGTGCTAAGTCCACACTCGCATTATCAGTATTTTCTTACCGCTGAGTTCGTAAATGACGTTCTATAAATTGTCTCGCACGTCAAACAAAAATTGGTTGTAAATGCATTGAAGGATTTTTTGGAGGGATCCGTGTTATATTTTTGCGTAAAAGAGGTTTTTGGGCAGCGTTTTGCACAATGTGGGTGGCAGTATAATAACCAACTGAAAAACATGTTGTGCAGTAAATTACAACCGAAGACAGGCAGAAACGGGTTTTATAAAGATATTTGTTGGTGGGAAACCCAGCTGATTCTTTGTAGAATCCGTCGTTTACAGGATTTTTCAACTGAATGTGCTGCACAACGGCCGCCTCTAGTTGGACTCAGTGGAAGCAGCGGGACTTCTTCATCAAATTTATAAGTAGTAAAACTCTACAAGATGAAAAAGCACTTCGCTTCAAAACCAAAAGTTACTGCAGGTTATTGATGTGTAAATTGTGGAAGATGATTCATGAGATACTACTGATTATTTCTTGGAATAGGGTAGAACAAACAAGCATGTATCAGAAGACCCACTGTCCAAAACTTTTGACGCACTTAAACAAAAAGAGTGAGTTGTAATCTCATTGAACAAGACACCTGCCCCATATACGAGCAATTCAATTAGTGAATGAATTTTCCATTCTACCTGTCCTATCTTTCTGATTCAACTCCCATTCAACCGACTTTTAATTAGGAATCCAAACGTCATCGGACTGCTTGCATTCCATAAACAGGAAAACTAACCGTTGCATGCAATCGAACAACAAAATCGAATAGCAAGTGACCGACTGAAATTCGTCGGATGCGCAAAACTTTTAGCATAAATTAACTGCCCAGGAAATCGACAAATTAAATCGAAACAGGGGTTAAAACAGGCGTGAAAAGAAAGGTGGGAAAAATTGGAATTTTACCAGACCAATTTGTAAGGCGCAGCGGTTACATCGTCTGATACATCCTATCGAATAGTTGTCCCACTGGAACCGATAATCTGGAAATAAAGCATTTTGGAAGTGAACTGTTCTCACAAAAGGCCTCATAGTTGTGTTTCGGGTTTTATAGGTTGGGAACAATCTGGTTTACCGGTAGGTTACCACGGTAACTTTTCATTAGCAAGCTAGACATCAGACTGGCTCAGTTTGTGCCTGGTTGTTGAACAGACGGCGCATAAAATAATTAAAACGCAGCCAGAATTTTCGCGAGAAATCAGTCAGTATGTGAGAAAACGGTTGATTTGACAGAAATCTTAGTTCTGCCAAGCAATAACAACACCAGTGTGGTGTAGGTAACCATTTTATCATACTACCCATTAGCTCAAACATTTGTAAGGGTAGTCTGGTCGAACTGACCAGTTTTTTATCAGACCGAACTGGCCTTCCAGCATCGTTTAGTGATTTTGAACCGACGGACGATTACTTGCCGCCTTGGTTGTTTTTCTTCGTTCTCTCTGTGTGTGTGTGTGTGCGTGCGTGCGTGTGTGTGTGTGTGTGTGCGTGCGTGCGTGCGTGTGTGTGTGTGTGTGTGTGTGCGTGACTGAACCGAGGAGAAAGACGTGAAAAAGCTGGGGTTTGTTTTTGGAAAAATGTAGGAACACCAGAAAAGGTGTTTTTCTAGTACACAGTTTACTGTAAAGCCGTCGAGGATAGTGTAACAAAAAAAAATTATCAGTCATTTATCCTGATAGTTAAAAATACCCACATGTGTGGGTGTGCACGTTCTTATGTGGTTTCCAAACCACATCTGCTCGTCTATCAAAAATAACATCTTAGATGAATGTCTTCAGCGACCTTATCACACCAGACAACATGTACTTTTAGATTCTGTTGATCCAGACGTGTCAGTGTGTTCTGGCTGTGGATGTTCCTTCCACTAATCGGACTGACAAGACGGACGCAGTGCAACTGCCAGGCGATCTGTTATTCTCATATCTTAAGGGGGAAACACTGAACATACGTAACAACACTTTGGGAACAAAACACACACTAGATCAGTAGCATGCGCAATCGGTGCGTCATGATAGGATCGAGTCAGTTGTCTAAATATGCACGCCTGAGAACAAACTCGTTCAACCCAAAGGGAGTCCAAACTGCTGCGGTGAAGCAGAGCACGAAAAACCATGAAAGTAGGACGGCTAGACTCAAAAGCCTGCAGTAAGAAAGGGGTGTTTGGTGCAAATTGCACCAAATTCTTTAAAGAACAAGTCGCCACAAGTGTTCCAACCTCCTAGTCTGGAGAACCAGGAGACTATTATAGTCAGTCTACTGTCTAACAGCGTTTCATCTGTTTGGGACAAGGCAGCAAGCAAATATGGTTCAAAGCAAGCTCCCCTTAAGATAGACTATTGCGGTCCTGTAAGATTGGGCTTGAAATCGACATGTCTGGGAACCTGTTCTTAACTCCAAATAAAAACCATCCTAGATGTAACTCCACTCCAAGCAAAGAGCAAGTTAAAAACTTTGTGTGGTGGTTTTCACTACAGTAAAGAACTAACTTTGCACACGACTAGCAGCAGCCCTTTCAATGTGGGCGATGTTTGCGTACACGGCTTTGAACCACTTGAATCTTAAGTACCACAGTAATCCTTCAAATTTAGCTTCCCAATAGAAGGTCATTCCTTCCGTAAACAGGACACAGTAGCACTCTCTTTCTCCTGAAACTGCATAAATTTTCACTTCGAATATTCCATACACCCTTGACGGCGCGTTTTTGCATTGCCCCGATGCGCGTATCCATTTTGATGATTCCCATGATAGGAGTTGCATCGTTTCAGAGAGGTTTGATAAACACTCGGTGGATTTACCAAACCTCTCTGAAACGATGACTACCCAATCGGTCCCAAACATTTTCCAATTGATTGAAAGGAACCGGAGTTTCAGGCATTTCCGAATGCCAGGGAAAACGGTAAAGGTGCTTCAGAGGTTAGCCTGAGACGGGTTAACTGCTTAGTGAACTTGCCAGCTTAAGAAAGGAATAGGATATGATCTCACGACACTCCTTCAGGTGAGGGTCTGGCTACGTATTGGCAGATATGTTTGGCTAATCCAGCGGTCCAATAAGAAAGTCACGAGAAATTTGCTCATTATCAGTTATGGTGGATAGGGCATTGTCAACATACCACGACGCTGGTTTTCATCATACAGGGACAATATACTATCACCAGCACCATTTGAAAGCCTATCTCGGGTAAGTAAACCAGTAATGTTTGTGAGAAACACGGCTCTGTGTATGATAAGACAGTTAGTTGGTGACTAGTGGATGTATCTTGATAACAGCATAATCACATTAGTAGTTAACCCTGTTTTTACGCCCACCTGGGGACTGCAATCACCAAAGGTACACGGCAATAAATGAAAATGTACACCAGTTGTGTCATGCATGAAAATGTAATAATTCCCAGACTGGGTTTGTGGGTATCAACAGGTTATTTGATGAGCAAAAGTGACCACCAGATGATAAAAACTATTCACTATAGTAAGCATGGAGTATTTTCCCCAAGAGAGACCGCTGCTGCAGTAGCCACTCACTAGATCACCCGTCACAAACACTCAAATCATGTAACAATTCTTGTCCCACTTGCAACCTTAGCCGACAACATGTACACTACAATTTCCCATCCGTTTTTGTTTACGCGACTATCACCTGCGTCAGGCTTACGAACCTCAACCACATCAGGTCAAGTTGTATTCATGTACGTGTAATTATCAAACACGAACAGACACCCTTCTCTTCACATTGCATACATTAAACATATGCATCTCGGCCCAAAAACACACTCGGGTGCACAGGACAGGAAGTCAACCGAGCTCCACAGGTCTCCACGGTCAACTATGGAACACGTGTAGCAGCTATAGTGCTGAGAAGACACGTTCCGCTTCCGGAACTTCACTCAGGAATTCTCGACGGTTGTCCTCAAACGATAAGTCACTTTTTGGCTTATTCCCTTTACGCATTGTATTTATTTTTATCATTTTATCGTTTTTACCATCATCATTCTGATAAAACAGACATTTGTTAGTGCCTGTCACCTGCTAATCAATTTAACTACGTTACAACTAGAGCACTAACACTGCCACCTCCGGATTAAGATCACTTCACTCCGGTCCCGTGAGGTATCAGCTTTAAGGCTGAAACTCTCAATGTGTCCGTGGCATAAAATACCATTTAAACAAAGATGTAAATATGAAATTCGTTTGCTGAGCTGTTGCGAATCAGATTTGTGAACAGTGAGATGAAGAGAACACTGTTCTTTCTAACTGCTTGCAGGTCACATGATGTGACGTCTACCTACACGACCCACGTTTTCTTTCTTTACGAAGGCCGCCTTTCAGGTAGCAGCGTTTGTGGTTAGTCTCCTATCAGTTCTATGAGCGGTTAAGTCCATCCCAGAAGAGTGCAGCTATTGAGTTCCTATAGGAGATCTTTTGAGAGGGTAAAACTTCAGTTCACTTTCTTGTTCCGGGGAAAATACCTGTGAAGGTCGATCAGGAGCAACCTGTTGTAGAAAATTACCTCACTACAAACGCGCAACCATACATCTGTCCCCGATCGAGAGCCCACTTAAAAGTCTCTTCTGTGAGTTGTCCTCTTTGGGAGGAAGTTTGCCAATGAAGTACGCCTTATATACCAAACTAAGCAATATTTTTTGACAGTTGCTCTCTCCTAAAAAAGAGCCATTTAGATAAAGGGAACAACTCACAAGGTTGTTGAGAACTCCTCGACAGCCCACGACCGGTTTCACCCTTTTCGGGGCGCAGTCCCCGAGTTTCCGTCAACCTTATGTTCTACTTGAACCCAAATTGGACTGATTTCGACAAATGCACTCATTTTCAAATCAATTTGTTTTTAACGGGAGACTCAACTGAATCTCTCGTTTATGATATTCTCCAAATGAATGTGCTGCACAAAGGCCGTCTCATGTTGCACTTGGTACGATATTCGAGAAGGAAACTAATCAGAAGGTTGCTGAAAACCCTTCGACAACCCACGAACGGTTTCGCCATGAGGCGGCCTTTGTGCAGCACATTCAGTTAAAGAACATCGTAAACGAGAGATTCACTTGAGTCTGCCGTGAAAACCAAATTGCTTTGCAAATGAGTGTATTTTTCGAGCCGTTTAGATGTTTGCAGCCAAATTGAGTATATCGCTCGATAGCGCATATCAGTATTATCATTCTCCAGACGTTTGAACTAACTCGTCCGATTTAGTGTGGCCTTGGATAACACCAATATTAGAGTTTTCCATCAATGGACAGAACCTCAACGGTGGAGTCAAAATATTTGTAACGAGGTCATACACAAGTCCGAACCCAACTGAGAGTCTCTGGTTTAGTGTTTGTGAAGTCTTGAATTCCTAATGTAGTGTCAGTTTTCGTGGACAATAGAGGTGGTCTTTATGAGGAGACGTTCGTTGTATTGTGGGTGTTATAAATGAAGGTCACAGTATTTGGGCACAAGTTTCAGTGGATCATCTTGATATTACCAGGATATCAAGTAAATTGCACTATTGATTGACCCTAAGGTCGATCCTGGGCTTGTGGGGGTTTCTGTCCGAAGGAGGGCTGTCATATATGATTTGGTGCACAGTTCTCTTACATCACATAGTTTTTTGTTTTACTGTGATGCGGATGACAAAGGAAAAACACAGAAACAGCTGTTGAATATATCTCCGATTTGAATTCCACCAAAACGTCTCCTATCTGGGTTTCAGAGAGTACATGAAGTCATACGAACCAGCTGTCTTACACTCATCCGGGGACATTTCAAGTAACATGATATTTCCCCCCTCCCCTTTATCCAGTGTTGAATACGTTGAACATGTGGTTCGTTTGGCAAAACTGTCCACCCTTCAGGGGATAGGGTTTCGAGATCCCTGAGAATCCAGCGACTTCTATTCGTATGGATGCTTCTTGTGATCGGCCTCGATTCGAGTGAGATTTACTCCGTTCGGCAACCTCGGTCTCTGTCTTATTCAAGTCAAAAAGACAACCAAAGAAGAGATATACCTCTGGTTGAAATTGTCACAGTCGTGTTTCTCTGACTGGCCACTTATAAGCGGTCTACCTATAGGCGGTCTAGTGAGTAGGTGGTCTATCCTTGCTAGGTACACCCTCATCAAAACTGCTTCCTGCCAACTGGTGGTTTTCCAGTAGAACTATCGCTTAGCCTGAGGACAAATTAGGAACATGCTTTTTGGAAAGAAAAACAGATATCCCGAAGACAAAGAAAAAAGTCGTTAGGTAGATATAGTTTACCTCAATGCGTTGAAAGGTCTTTCCCACTTTCTTATTCCATCGTCTACGCGTGGCATTTCAAGTAAGTAAAGCTATCCGAAACAAGAGTCATACACTTTCACTGGGGAGTTTGTCCTGAAAGGAAAGCCAATCTATTCTGATAATCCAGAACTCACTCTGCCACTGTTTTCTTTGTTGCGCATTAGCATCCCTACGCAACTCATGAATCCCCAGAGTGATTCAAACCCACAGTCTCTAGTCTGTTAACCGAGCCCCGTACAATCCGCTCAAGACTGACTGCTTGGTAGTGCGATGAACTGGTACTTCGGCATGAGACAACACTACCACTTTTCAGCCGAACGGTTCACCTCACGTGATCTGAGGTTAACTTGTTCTTTACGTGACGAGTGCTCACTCGGAAGACTCATACAATTTGTTGTTGTTTCTCCTATCTGTTCAGGCTACTTACAGTGAGTAAGCAGTGAGGATCATGCGAATTTTGAGCGCGTTTGTGACGTTTTCCGGATCATAGGCTACTGCTCATGAGCAATATTTTGATTGTTCTGAAACATTTCGTTGGTTGTCATTCATGCTCATCCAACTGATTTGGGTCAGGCGGAGGAGTGTGAAACTTGTTCCACTCTAAAATCGGTCAATCGGTTGCGCAGTGAGCTCCATCTCACAAACCGTAACCTTGGAGTAAGGTTACCAGTGCCTGACACCCACTGGGAAGCAGCGGATACCCTACACAATATATCGACCATACGATGCAACCAAACAATACAGGTATGAAAAACAGACCACCGATCGGATCCCATACCAGCAGTATACATATGTCGTTCACTGTATGATTTTTGCATCCGCACTAATTCTCAGAATTGACTAGTCCGCAATTAAGACTGTGTCTACGAGAGTGATTTTACCGACTGTAACTGCACCCACACTGGGCCAGCCGAATTTTCACGTCAGCAAACGTGAACGACAACCCAGGCCACTGTAAGAAGTGCCAAACAATTAAATGAACAAGTGACCACCACAGAGCCCACAGTGTTGCATTAGGTGAGTATATTCGGGTGGAGTCCAACAACATGCATATTCTCTGGCATAAATCTCAGTGGACAGGCAAAAAGATGCGCGGTCGAATGTGGGACAGATTACATGACCCTTCCCGCGTCAGTAGGTTGAGCTGGCTGTTACCTGGTGCAACTAACTTACGCTAACAATTGCGGGTCAAGGTTGGGTCAAGTGGAATCGTTCGAAATTGCTAACCAAATCAACCAACAATAAAAATATTCTCAAGTATTGGATGATATTGACTGTTACGGTCCAGTTGACTTGACTGACAGAATCACTTTTGAACTATTTGTCAATTTATTTAGGCTTGCTACAATCATCTCAACGGCCAATATGTTTTGCCAAAGTACTTTCCTAAATAGTACAAAGCCTCAAAATTTTCAGCCCTACCGTCATCGTCAAATGATGCGCCCGCATATGCACCAACATCAAACGCCCGGAAAAAAAACTAACCTGATATTCCACTCTGTGTCAGATGATTAGTCTTCAGACGCTTCACTCGTCCAACGCAGATAGTCAAAGTGACTACTATTCACCAGAGCGGAACAAGTTGAAAACTGTACTAGTTTCGCGCAGCAGTGGCACCCAAACCGCGTGAAATCATGCGCTATCGCCAAGGCGACGGAAAACCGAGAATAGTGCGAAGCATTAGATGAGTAGATTAGGGCAGAACGACAGGCCATCGAAAATGGGCTACTGCATTTGACTTTTGATGGTATAGAAGAGTCCGTGTGTTTATTTCCTAACAACGATTCACGAGAAGGATCACCCTTCTACAAAGTACACCTCTCAACAAAGATAGCTGTCCACTTATCCATGGGATCCCGTCTCAGGTATATTCTTTTCCGAAAAACACCTAGTTAAAGAGCCAGGATACATCAACTTCTCCAGACCAGAACAGCAACTAATCCTGGCAGTTCTACTTACCACTATCACATGTGACATGACACTAGTTGATGTTCCAGTTCCGTTTTATCTGTCCTTGCACTGACTCATTGATTTGACTATATTTGTCAGACAGTTTTTTGATAGATCTTAAATAAACCCTTTTCCGCCTTGTCACTGGACATGGTTCTAATAGTGAAAAACCTTACAGTTTGTGTTAGTTGGAAACTAGTTTGTCAGATATTTTCCAATCCCACTTTAGAAAGCCCAAAAATTACTACAACTGTTCAAGGAAACACCCATAATCTTGCACACCAATGAAATTTTCCGTTTTTTTTCCATTTCTGTAAACAGTTATTTCTTGGAAGTGTGAAGTGATAGAACGTTGCATCTGTTGGAACAGCGACTCACTGAGTGGCAGTCAACGAGCAACGTTTAAGTCGTGCCACACACAAAGCAGTTTGGAAGGATTTATATTTCGAGGGATTATCCCACGAAACAAGGCCAAAGGAAGTATAACATTTGCAACCAGTGCAGTACAGTCTTACAACATACTGAAAAACTGAAAATTTGCAGTTAAACTCTTGTGATAGTTTTTTAGTGACCTTTTTGCTGGTAACTCACAAGTGGATCACCGAACTCCATTATATCGTAACGTCCACACCACCCTGTGGAACGACCTAGCAGCTTCGCCTAGAGCAGAGTACTCGAAGCTCCTAACGACTGTGGCTCACTGTGAGGTCCTATAAACATCCTTATATCTTCAGAGTTTACCGATATCTTCCGTAGATGTGCAGAACTTACACGCCAACGACTATGAGGGATTACATCGAAGTGTAACACAGATGGCGTTTTCGCCAGCTGCAAGGCGTAGAAGGGCTTGGCGTGGCTGTACCGAACTGGTCTCTCCCATGTATTGTATCTGTACATTTTCACTGAAACTGCTTATTTGCGATCGTTCACCTGCAACACTTTTTCGTTGTCTAGCTGCTATGCCACCTGAATAGGGCATGAGGGCTGAGATATTACCAGGGTGTCCAAACCTAGATAGGAGCAATCAAGACGCCAGTGTTGGGTTCGAACCATGAACCTTTCTGTCAGTAATTTCGTTAGGCTATATCGAGCTCGTCGATTTGAAGTTAGTTTCACACTATTCGTGCATGATAGCCGTTTACGAATTGGTTTTTGTTTTCCGTTCCCTCTTGTAAGTATATTCAAAATGTTTTTTTTGCTGAAGAACAAGAAACAAGGTGACGGTCTCCTTACTTTTATACATTCGGACTAGAAGCCGCCTTCTCGGGCTTGTTTCCAACTTTCGTGCAATCACAGTAAGTGTTTTACTGTCTCTCATCCTGCTTTTGAAAAAAAACGTTGCCCGCTCCGTTTTTTCGATTTTTTACAGCCCTCAACAAGAGGTTCTTCTAGGAACATACAATCGCTCCGGATAGTGCGGAGCTGGCAAAAGTTGCAATAGGATAAGTGCTTTCATATCTCGCACTGAGGATCTTCCGTCATTCAAATGGCGTTTGTAGTCTGGTTTGTAATATATGTAACCTAGGTGACTTTGTAACCGAAGCAAATTCCACTACAAAAGCATGCTTACAAATGCGGAGAACGTGCCGTCATGAATAAACTCACCTTACAGATACGACAAGTAAAAGTAAGGCTAAAAAAACGGTATGGTGCTACCTCAGCTTTCCTTGTGCAAGAAATCCTAACACGAGCCTCACTTTTCGGATTTAAATGCTGGGAACACACTGGGTTTCCATCTAATTCCACGATATTCCCAAACTTTCTCAGTCCCCCTACTCTTCCAGATGAAAGCGAGTCCATGCCGTTACTCAATCTCTCCATGTGTTTGTCGTTGTTCGATCAAACCTGTCTCTTTGTATTTCTTCCCCTGGGTGGAACAGAGAGAACTCATGTGACTGGTGCGCACAAGCGGCTGGGAATTGGGTCGATTCCCATGACTGTCGGAGCCGAGCAGAACAAAGCTACTCTAGTGACTAATCGGAATGTCCGGGTATATTGTTTTTTGTGTGACATCAAAATAGGGACAAAACATTCTGTCAAATCAGTTTGACTTCCTATCTCTTTCTTATCTGGAACAGATAAAAAGTTGGAAAAATTAAGTGCAGTGTGTTTCGAAATCATACCTGACCAATTCATCAGTTTATTCAATACTTTCTGTGAAATGACAATCACTTTGTAGCCGTATCAACCCGTCTGTGAAAGCTTTCCTGTATGCATAAAATCTTCGGAAAATATTGATTATGCTCCTGAATGGAGCGGGTTCGGTGATTTCGAAATGTCAAATATTGTTGTACCAAACTTGAGAGAATAGAATAAACCACACACACGCGTTCGTAATTTTGCTCCGCAAAGTACACGTGCCCAAGGACACTACGCTTCAAATGTACTCGTCAAAACAAAGATGTACGCTGTCATATTCTGCCGCTCGCCTACAAAGCCGACACACGAACCTTTTTTGAACAATCGCATGATGTGGGATTTTTGTGTTACTTCAGAACTGACATTACGCGGTTCATTTGTTCTGTATGTACTATCCACCTAAGAATGGTATCAATTGGTTCATTGCATTCCTTTCCTAAGAAGGTGGTTTGAGGATAGTTCGAGAACAATTTCAACGATTTGGTTCATCCTGATAGTGTTATCAATGCTGAAGGTGATGATGATGTTGACAACTTAACATAAAGTCCATTGATTTTTGTCGGCTAGATCGATGCAATGCTTCACTTTAAAAGCCACGGGTTTTATGTCAAACAGAAACAACGGCCCACTTCGATTTGACCTGCATAAGAACTCGTAGGTAGTCATTATCATTCTTAGTTCGAATTGCTTATTAGTCATGTGAAACTGCGTAGGATAAGCTATCACGTTATTTCAACTCTGGCTATCACATCGACTGTGAGTGAGGAAAATTCAAAGAACCTAAAAGTAAACTATTCGCACTCCACGAAGAACTGTCTTTAAGGATACTCGATGTATGTTCAATCGGTGGAAAAGCATTTACGATTGCGGCTACTGTGATTAGTCTCCAGTGTTTTGCGGGCTGATGAAAGTTCAGTTGTAGGCATGTATCTCAAACACTTTTGTTAGAATGTCCTCAAAATTTCCAGTTTGGGTAGAGTGAATGAATGCGCTTAACTTGAATTTGACGACCAGGCACCTTTGGGCGAGTGTGCCGTATCAAATAAGCCAACTCTTCTCGGGGCTGTCCACAACAAGTAGCAATGGGCAACTTCTCATGTGAATCAATCATTTGTTTTGCATCAAAAACCTTAAGAACGAATTCCTTCCTCTTGCACAACTGTTTTCCGGAGCATAGAAGTGTCGCAGTTCAAACTTTAGCTGCCTTATTTCACAATGACATTGAACTAGCGCGCTAAAACCTCGATGATGTTAAGAATAAACTTGGTCTTATTCGTGCTTCCAAGAGAGATGTACCTTTGACTAGTTCAGTCTGTACTGTAGGTGGATTGTATTCAGACACAGAAGGTCCTACTCCAGGTGTGTTCGAAATGAAGGCAAGAGCTTTATAAATATTGGACACGCTCGATGCTTATATTGTAAATTACACTGCTTTCCACCTTGTTTGAGGTCATCATCTCATTAAGTGCGACCGTCCCTTTGTTCCTCTGGGCATCCTCCTCCTGGTTCCGCTAGATCTTTTCAATCAGTACTTTGGTGGTTTGCACTAAACAGTTCGAAGATTGTCCATTTTTCTATCTACCGACAGTGTGAGTAGCGCTCATCTATGCTTACCCTCACCAGATCACACCACAAAAATGCTTGATGCATTCTCGCACCCGTCGCTCCTGAAGTGAAGATCGGTAACGCCTGACCTGGCCATTCTGACACAAAACATGAAGGTTATTTATTCAAAAGTAAACTATGACTTTGACCGACTCTTCAATGGGTGATACACATGAGGTCTATATCGGCGAACTGCATCAGTTGTGCGATCCGCACATAAAACTCTGTCCATCATTAGCGCAGGAAGATAAGGCGCAACCCGACGTTTTGGTCGTCCTGAGCGTCTGCTTAAGCATAAGCAACCCCAGAATAGGTGAATTTAACGTGACCGCAGCACTAACGATGTGTGGAACAAGACAGGAGTCAATCAATGTGATTCGTATGAAATCGTTACCAGTTTAAACCATCTCAGAAACAGTCATGAACAGGGCGAATAAAGCGGCCCAATTCATGCCGATTGCCTGTCGCTGATTGTGTCACCGGACCAGCCGAAAGGAGTGTCAGTTTTACGGGATCAGCTGGTATCTCGACTGTCAGTCCTGACAAGCTGGAACCCTTTCCGAAGTCCACATGCTTAAGTGACAATAAGTAAATTGTTCAATTTTGATTTTCACGTTTCTTGGTCACATTACAGATGGCTCAGTCAGTCTACCAACGAAAGAAGGGTGTTTTGACCCCATGTCAACTTTCTAGTAGCTTCATCAAGCAATCAGTAAGGTTGGAGATGGCCGGTTTATTATATTTCGCTCGGCATGTCAGTTTGCGAATGCGCGCAGAAGATAAGCATTCTTAGAACCAATTCTCTATCTGCGCACATATTAGCTGTAATCATCTTCGACAACGCATAGAATTTCTCACTGTCTGACGTACCGTGACGAGATAGAAAGAGGGTATCGATTAGAAGATCCTTGTTTGAAATAGTTAACACGACTGACTGAATTACTTGGGGCGCAAAAATCGTGAGCGTAATTAGAGATCTCTAATTGTCACAATGTCTTACATAACTCCCTCGTGGTGTACTACCCTATGGTGGGCTATACGGGAATACTGGCCGTCAACTTTGCTTTTCCGTCCACAGTCTCAGTATTCCCTTTCCTGAGACCGAGAGGAAATGATATTTTCCTTGTCGTCTCTACCCCTCCGCTTGGCGCGAACAGCTGTCAAGTTTTTAATTTTGTCAGCTGTGTTGTCTTGCGTTAGACACCCTCTCCAGGTGCTTGTCGTTTGAATGGTACTCAGCCGTCAGATAAAAACAGCTTCAAATTTCCCTAGCATCCTGCAGTCGCTATCTTGACAACAGCCTCTCCGTTTCACGTCCTATTGGGACGGTGAAGGACCAGAATCGCATCCGTTGTAGTTCAATATCTACGACTGCCATCAGTCAACCTTCAATGCTTCAGGCGCAGAACGGTTTCACTTAATAAATCCATTGTGCAAATTCCAATGTGCTCACTATGAAACAACAGCTCAACCTCTTCCATCTCGTCAGAACTCAGTTCGGACCTGATTTAGCTCATTAACCAATCGAAATGCCCGGAAAATTGGTTTGTACATGCTTCTTGGTTGGCTCTGCAGTTGATATTGCCAGGACTTCGTCTGACGTTTTTGGACCTCACATGAGGTTACTTTTGTTTCACCTGAAAGTACGTTGTCGATATTTTATTGGGGGTAACTCCTAAGTTATCATGCGCATCTACAAAGTTTTTCTCAGCACCTCTATTTGATTGGTTCTGTTAGAACAAGCAGAAAATTTCTTGCTTTGGGCCCCCGTGGTTGCTACGCAGAAATTGCACCATAGCTGGACCAGCTGCTTTCAAATTTAACGCCAGGTGGTTTCTTGCAGAGGAAAAACGCCGCTCTTCAGGGACATTTCTAACTTCTCTTCTTCTTGGACACGCTCTCGGAACGCACAAACTTTCGGCCTCAAAGTTAAAGACTTTCTCCGCACAACTCCAACGAATAAGGATAGAAAAAGTGAATAGATGTGAAATTCAGAAGATTTTATCCTGTCGATGAAGCCACTGTATGCTGGAAAGCCGCAAAGCACTGTACAGCTGCTTCATCCTTATCTAGAAGTATCAGCAGTGCACGAAACTCAAGAAAGTCAGGGTTTCGAATCCGCAATCTTCCTTTTAGGGGTTGAACACGACAGCTCGACCACGACAGGCTACGCAGCATTGTGATTAGCTCTCACTCAGACAGGATACAGGGCCAATCATCCTTCAGGCATGAGATCCACATCACCTGGTCACACGAGTTGGCTGGCTTCTCGAGTGACGACTTCTCAGATAGAAGTTTTATTCATCTTGATAAATCATTCTTCCCCTGAGCAACCTATGGCTTGATAGAGATTTAAGGAGATTTGGCAATTTTCAGCAAAGATTTCAACCTGTCCGTGGCAGATGAAGAAGGGTATCTAACATTTTTGTATCGGTGGATTATCTGTCTTTGTCTGGTAATGCCTGCATTGGACCACATATATTTCTGAAGGGCTTTCAGGTGTACAGATGACCCAAAACTGCTATTTGCTTAACTGATACCTCTGGTTCTGCCAAATCTCCACTTCTTAATTTACTTCTTTCTAGTGGTAGACATTCCCCAGTCCTATCTTTGAAGTACACAGCCCTTGTTCCTGACAGCGTTGCACAAATGAATTTCACCAACGCCCAAGCTACCGGCTATTGCAACTGTCATGTTTCTTCAACGCGGTCACACCAGTGTTGGTTGGTTTGACTCATAGCACTCGAGGAGCCGGGGTCGAAAGCTGGTGAAAGCAAACTCCAGCCGAATGTGCTAGGCAAGGATTCTGCGAGAGAATTCTGTAGTGCATACGGTCTCACTATCATATGACTCTGTAAATTAGGGGTATTTTTGGTAGAATGTATACCGATCGGCAGTCTTCATCCCATGGGACGGAATCCTAAGGTCGACCTAAAGTCCTGGCGTCCGGTCTAGTTGGATGTCCACAGCAACTTTTGCCAACGTCAGCTTCGGAAAGAGAGATTAGCTTGAAAGGCTTAGCAAGGATTTTCTTGCTACACTGCTGACCCTTGTACAAAGGAGATGCGTTTTAGTTTTCCTTGTAAATTTATGACATTTGAGAGGTAGTAAATCACCGAACGTCTGGAACCAGTCGGACACTAACAATCGCATTTGGTTGCTTATCTTAGAAACACGTAATAAAAAAGCAAACTAACATCCCGGGACCATGCAGCTGATTTTGGAATTTTCGTGGCTTCTATCATTCTGAAATGCCACCGTTTTTTGATCCCTTGTACCCATAATTCACAAAACCTGTCAGAAGAGGCAGTTTATCCTTTTTGTAGGAAGCATACACAAGGAATTTTCGCTGGTAAAAAATTACCCGTACTGTCAACACGGTTCTCGTTACACGTAGAAGAATTTACACGTCTGCTACTTTCATAATTGAAACTATATATATATA
>SJOL01006453.1:358484-376473 GCA_004794785.1 Opisthorchis felineus | reverse complement strand
ATCGTTCAGCTGTGGCACCCTTTCGGTGTCCCACTGCGATGCCACCAGAAAGAAGCACGAGGATTGGGATACTGCCAGGTTGCCCAAGCCTAGACAGGGGAATTCGAGAGGCAGAAGTCGGGTTCGAACCACGGGCCTTCCGGTCGGTAAACTCGCGCACTAACCACTCTAACCACTATATATATATATATATATATATATATCAAGGGGTGAGATGTTATTAAGGCAACAGGTTGTTCTCATTTGACTGCAGACAGATGAACTTACAGGGCAGTGAACAGCTGATAAGATCGTAATGTGTAAATGAATACCGAAAAGTCTGTTGCCACAACTGACTGCCGTGAGTTAGCGGAACAAAGGAATTTTCGGACAACACATTGGAAATTTTCGCATCTCATCTCGTCAAGTCGTGGATTCGGTTGATCTGCATGAATGTGTTGGAACAGTCCTGATCTCAACCCGTGAGACATACTAAATTTAGCAGCGAATTTGCATACAAAAAATCACTAGACAGAGGAGGAAGAACCGATGAAACGAAATTGATGTGAATGCAAGTTCAATAAGTTCCGCAACTGCCCACAAGTAACCGAAAGTTTTCCGGAAGACCAAAGGAATTCTTAGTGGTACCTTGCCTTGAGCTCTGTCAGACGAGGAATCGACCAGCACAAACAGGACATTACTTCGGCTCATACACTCATTTACATACCAATTTGATTTTGACGGGAGACTCACCTGGAACCCAGCTGAACCTCTCGTTTATGGTGTCCTTACTCAATTGAATGTGCTGCAAAAGGACAACTACTTGACTGTCCTTCGAAGCGCTGATCAGGCACTTTTACTTATTCGGAAATTGAGTTTTCTCTCAAAAACCGAAGTGCTTTAACTAAGCCTGATTATCAACATTATATTCGTTAAGTACGAGCTGTTCTTTTTAACTGAGGGCTTATGTGAACGATTACATCGACCACCATCATGTACCTCAGATATTCGGTTGTTCTCCCAGTTCACCTTTCTTGAGTAGTTAGATGAGCTTTCTGCTTTTGGAATAAGCTGATACGGGAAAAAATTTCTTCTTATCAGAAGTATATGTTTCATTTTTTTTCTAGTCTTTCACGTGACTCCGAAACTGAGCGCATTTTTACCTCACATAAGACTACGTTTAGTTCGTAACTGTTCCAAAACGTGAGTGAGTGAAAGAAGCCTGGCGATCCTCATTGTTGACCGATGCACAAGTCTCCGAATAGGGGCAACCTGTCTGAACTGGTGATACCTTCATGGTGTTGGGTTCTCTAGCCGTGGTTAAAACGATACTTTAAAAACATTTGGCTTGCTAGAACACCTGTCATCTGGAACTAAGAGTGTGCTTGTTTCAGACTGCCGACTGGTTCCATCCGCTGTGTGGCTGGAAACGGACTCGCATCACTTTGTTACAAACAAACCCTGTGGACTGTACTACGAATGTATATCATTTTTGGAAAAGTTTGAAACGAAATCAAATTCGAAAGTGCGTTCCGAAGTTTAAATAGGGAAGGTTTACTTCACAGTGAGATCAGTGTGGCCGACAGTCTGGAGCCGTAGCTTCGAACATTTGCCAACAAGGTGTACAAAAAAGGGTTTAAAGGTAATCAGCATAGATTTGTGGCCAGGAAAGTAGATTACGTGTTTCTGTTGGTTTCATCATGTGAACACGAAAGTACAATTTGCTAATTAGAAAACACATTCAGATGTAAAGACCAACAGGTTGCATTAACCTATGGCAGCTTATGTTTGACCTGCCTCGCTAGGCAGCAGACCCGTAATTTAAAAGTACACATTCACAAAGTCAACTGGATGATGGCGGATCAGAGGTGAAGAGTACTCATAAAGCACGCGAACAAACACCCGTTTACATTTTTGAGCGAAATTCCCACATAGCAGATTATGGTGACGTCACCGCAGGCTTTTAGTCCATTGGATAAGTAAACCTACAGACCAGGCAGTCTTAAATCCCATCATGTACATGCCTTCAATAGCCGGCGTGCCCTCATGTATACGCGACTAGAGGAAAATATATCCAGTTGCGGCTCACCACAGAAAATATTGATTGAGCACGTAAAACTGATGAACTGATAGCTCCTCTTGAACCGAGGCGGTGGCAACACACTGGTCTGTTGCATTTTTAACCACCTTAAAACGGTAAATGAAAGGCCACTTTGGTGTAAAACTTGGAAAAAACTGTTGGTCTTATTCAAACACAGTATTTCTGTGAAGTTTTGCTGTTAGCTGGTTTTATAACCCAGATGTTTTGCATCCTTGAGTGAACTCAGTGACCATGTGTGTTGTCTAGAAGGAGAATTACGTTGAAACGCGATCAGTCATGAGAACGGCTATTTTTGGGCCAAGCCAGCAAGTTCAGACGATATTCCAGTCAAGCTGGTACAAACTAGCAACTCAAAAGGACATTTTTGATACGTTCCAACCGAATGCACTGCACAAGGACCACCTCATGCTTCAGCTAGGGTGATGTTCAACATATCGACGACCTTTCCTTGATACAACGTTCCTTATGAGGTTGACAAAAACTCTTGGGCAAACAATTTTTGGGGTTCGCACAGGCCTAGACCCCGAGTTTTAATCAGCCCCATTTTTTAACGGGACACAAAATCGTAAGTACGTCAATTCCCATTTATTCATTCACAGATTAAGATGGTTTCACATCCAGAAAATAACTAGAAATCTCCAATATCGTACATGACGTGGCCGTTGTATGGCACACTCAGTTGAACACTAACACAGATGAGAGATTCAGCTAGGATTCACTGAAGTCAGCTGTTGACACGGGGTTATTTGGTAACTGAGCATTTGCCTGCACACAGGTCAGGTTCGGAATAAAATTAACGGAAATTCCGATACTACTTTTACAAGGTAGGCTCCAAGATTGACGAATCCGTATATGGGTTGTATAAGAGGTTGCTTCAACCATGTGACTAGTGCCTTTTCAAGAAAAACGCAGATCTACGTCAGTGTTAATTCATGGAAAACGTAAGCTTCGACGTTCTAGCGAGATGAAACGGATGGTTTAGGTTTTCTCAGGGCTGGTCATTTCCTACAAATCTACAGATGTTTGCTGATTATTTCTACAGACGTGTTGACTTAATCCACTGCAAGGGTTTCAGTACAATTGAATTACTCCAAAAATTCGCTAGCAATGTCCAATATGGAAGGTTTATTCTTGCCTTTCAGTTGTTTTCTTTCATATAAAAACTTCTTTATACTATAAGTAGCTTGTATAACCTCCGATAGTTTCAGGTTTGTTTACATCCTACGCGGTATGAAGTAGGACTGAAATGATTGGCCACCTGCGCCCGGTCAGAAAACAGAAAACTATAGTAAGGAAATTATACAATAATCTTCCGAGCCGTTCTTACGGGACCAACGAAGGCATGGGGTCAGTTCGGATGATCTGTCAGACCCCTTGAGCTCAAGATTGCTCAGTGGTTAAGGCAAAAACTTACTGATCAGAAGGTCTACCATTCGAACCCAACCCCAGCTTCTAGACTTCTCCATTCTAGGCTTTGGCAAACTGGCAGCATCTGAGCCCTCGTGCTTCCTTCGGGTGGCATGGCAACTAGGCACTAAAGCGGCGCTACAGCTGAATCCCGACACGTGAGCCACCAAATCTAGGCTTCAGCGTACCACACCAAATTTAACGTAACTGGTCCATGCAAAGGATGGAGAACAGGTCACAGAATCACAGAAAATGTATCTTTGTGCAAACGGAACTAGGGAAAAATTAGGAATTTATAGAAATGTGGTATGACGTTATATAAAGGCAAGAAGTCTCGTCGCAAATGGAAAGAACGACTAGTAGCTAAACTACTTACCAACAAGTTTGTGAGAGGAGAGTGGTCGTTCAAAGCCGAGCTACTGATCACGTTGGAGTAACTATGTCCCATCAATTTCCATCTGGTAGGACATATGTGAACAAGAAAACCAGTTCCTTTGGAGCAACCAAACGAGACAACATGTTCTGGGTCGACCTGGTTTCTCAGTCTGCGGACTGAGCAAATTTGCGATATCTATAAGTGGATCAGGGGAAGAATAATTTCACAAAATGAGTGAAACTTCCATCTGAGAAGTCGTCACTCGGGATGTCAGTCAAAACGTGTGATCACGTGACGCGGCTTCTGTGAATGGAGGACGAGTGGTGCTGTATCCTGTCTAGGGGAGAGCTAGTCACAATGCTGACCAACCTCTCATGGCCGTACAGTGTTCAAAACTGCCAGCCGGAAGGTCACGGGTTCAAAACTCCCTTAAGCTTTGTGAGACTTGCACTGCTGATACTTTCCAATAAATATGGAGCAGCTGTGCAGTGGTTCTCCGCTTTTCAAAGTCGACCGGCTTAAATTAAGGAGCGAAATCGCAATGGAAAATTATCCAATCTCCTCATATTAACATCAAATTTACAATGGTCGATTAAATGACGTGCCGATACAGAAGGTTAACATTTATTATCTGTGATTTACACAAACTTCAGGGGACAAAACAGTGGTCCTTCTCATTGAAATAAAATGTTTTGAAATTTTCATAAAGGAACCTACTCATAAGGTTGCTGACAACTCTTCGACAGACCACTACCGGTTTCGCCCTTCCACTTTGGGCTCATCAGGTAGGCGCAGTCCCCGAGTTTCCGTCAACCTTATGTTCTACTTGAACCCAAATTGGACTGATTTCGACAAATACACTCATTTGCAAATCAATTTGGCTTTCACGAAAAACTCAACTGAATCTCTCGTTTATGATATTCTTCAACTGAATGTGCTGCACGAAGGCCGCCTCATCTTGCAGTTGGCACAGTATTCGAGATATCGCAGTATATTTTTCTTAAAGAAAACCTTCTACTCAAAAGGTTGCTGAAAACCCTTCGACAGCCCACGAACGGTTTCGCCATGAGGCGGCCTTTGTGCAGCACAATCAGTTGAAGAATATCACAAACGACAGATTCAGTGAAAACCAAATTGATTTGCAAATGAGTATATTTATCGAGTTTTTGAATTTATTATTTTAAAGCATTTTTTCGTCTGACGATTTACACAAGCTAGAAGAGTTCCTCGCTCTCATTCATTTTTTTCTAAATTTTTCACGCGTAAAACAGGGCTTGGCATTCACTCAAGCACCGAGTGACTGGTTTAACCATGAAAAAGTTGTCAGTTTCAACTCTGAAAGGAAATCTTGCGGGAAAGCAATGAAGATAAATGGCTACTGATTTGGTGTTCGTCCGATAAAGTTAAATTATAGGGTTCACAGTTTACTTGGACTTGGTCTCCAGTAGGTGACTGATTATCAATTTTATCGCAGCCCGACATATGAAGATCAGGTTACGTGATTTCTGACGTAAATGTCGTTCCCATTCACCTCCCATTTGTGTTCACCGCAAACAAATGTGAACCGATCGGTGACACACACGCGCACCAGAATATTATAGAGTAGGCAACGTCTAAAATGAACGAGGCGTAACAAGGCAGCTTCAGTGATTGTTCTCCAGGTTGTACCTAACATTTTTTGCCTTTCTGCTCTGGTAATCCTTGACTACATTATTCTTTGTTCGATCGATTCTACTGGAGTTCCGTCGGTCACGAACAAAACATACCGTTTGGAAGAATGCATTATTTCAAGGACGTTTTTCAGGAAAGAACAAGATGTAAAACGGTAAATCCATTCGACATTTTGGACATTTTATTAATTACAGATGGATGGGCATGTCAGAATTACCAAGATTAATTGGCAAGTTGTGGTTGAGGTTGCAATGCACATTACTTCAAAGTAGCCCAAGCGGTGTGAAAGATGTACATTATCGATTTTCATCTGGCCATTGCAGCTTATGTGGAGTCACCTTTATTTTTTCATTGTAGTTTTGTACCCCCACTATGCAAAAGGTGCAAGTACCCAAGGTTAAAGTGGCAGACAGCTGCTCAATTGGACTTGTTCTTTTCGTAGGTGACCACCGAGCTATCATGCTTTTCCAGAATTGTAACTTCTTGGGACTAGTCTCATAAACGGTGCTGGAAGCTGCCTGTGTTATGCATTTCAAAGTATTGACGAGATTGCAGCTCTGTTCTTTTTCCAGACCCTACAGAAAATGTTACGAGGGGCAGCCAATTGTGTTAGGCGGAATCCTGCACCAAAACTGCCTTAACACTCGCAGTTAGACGCTGCTACGTCCAAGAGGTCCTATCGGCAATTGATTGGTCAGAGGATCTGGCCGTTTGCCGATCTAGCATCAAGTCGAGCGCTGATTGGCCGAAAATGTGGATCAAGCAGCCAAAAATACTCCAGCAGCCACTGGATGCCAGCTGCCAATGCCGCGTCCAGAAGGCTTCCGGAATTTTACGCCTACCTCAAAATGATACGATCAGCACAGGTTATAAAGGTCAACTCGGATCACGTGTTCGTGAGCATATAGCTCCAAAAATGTTTTCAATCACCAGCAGAGAAAATGTGATCATTAACTGAGAAGTCCACAGTTCTGATAGGATGACAAATACCATTGAGACAACTAAGAATACTTCCGAAAAACATGGGGAATTAGCGCATGTGCACTTACATACATGCATATTATATGCATATATTAGTTTGCACTGTCGCGAAGAGAGATGATGTTTGAGGGATTGACACTCCAACCAAAATTATTCAGCGGTCTCGTGCTTTGTTTTAAGCCTGAAATTGGCGATTTCAGGTCAGGTTTTTATGGACTTCTGAGGTTACTCAACCCCAAGGCTTGCGCTTATGACTTCCTAGGGGAAGGACGACAACAGGTTGCCGTTGGACTATCTGGCGTTCGATTGTTAAGAAATGAAGTTCAAATTCTTTCACATTAGCTTTTTCCGGATTACCTGCACGGTATTGCTCCGTTTCCTGTGAACCTTGTGAAAATTCTTTTGAACCTCTGTGTTGCACAAGTATATAATGCTATGAACTTATCGAGTACAGTGGAAAAGTCTCAACATGATGCTGTTTACTCACCTGTGCACCGGTTGTTTCTGTTCACACACACACCTGGGTTTAGTAAGACCGAATAAAACGTGATGCAGCTGTCCACTCGAAACATGTTCACCGGGATCTTCGAAATGAGGCTATACCTACATTACACGACCTGACTTTCGTGTTCCTATGGGACAGTTTTTTTTCGGATGGCAGAGACTAGTTCTAATCTATTGTCAGCTTTGTTTATTCGGTTGAGATTTGAACTTATCAAGGCCACCTGGTACGTTTTGCTCAGTTTGAACGTGCAGGCAGTTTTTTTCCTACCAATGCTCATGTGATTAGGGAGAAGGAAACGGTAAAAGAAATAGAAGGCAAGATAAGTCTCCATGATTGATACGGCTAAAACAGATAGGAATTCGTCATCCAGATCAAACCTATTTTAAAACGTGGCTTGGTAACATTGCTTGTCTAGATGTGGCAGCACATTGAAGTCTCGTTCGAACAACGTCGGTCTTGATAAGCTCAGTCATAAATTATTTGACTTGTGAATAACCCAACTACAATCTTTGTCGTTTATGATGGTCCGATTATAGACAGCTTAATTCGCTTATAGCTTGTATTGTTTCCATTCACTTCTTCTGGCGTCGGTTTATTTGTTTTTACTTTGGAAATACGCGTTTATGTCCACCCCATGACTCTGACGCACGCACGCACGCACACACGCACGCACACACGCACGCACACACGCACGCACGCACGCACGCACGCACGCACGAACGCACGCACGCACGCACGCACGAACGCACGCACGCACGAACGCACGAACGCACGAACGCACGAACGAACGCACGAACGAACGCACGAACGAACGCACGAACGCACGAACGCACGAACGCACGAACGCATGAACGCATGAACGCACGAACGCACGAACGAACGCACGCACGAACGCACGCACGCACGCACGCACGCATGCACCAACAGGCTCAATCTGTCAGTTCGCTTAGTTTGATTATCGCTCACTTTTGTACTCTGCATTTAATTCATCGTAGTTCCTATTGTTTTTCGCCTGTCTTACGGATGTTTGGCTGCGGACTGAGTGCAGTAGTGTCCGTTGTGGCAAACCGGTCTTTTGGAAATTCATATTGTTGAAATCAGCTTTAATGAACAGGATGTGGAAATCGACTATACTGTCCTATGAAGTAGACATAAGCTTGGGTGGCTTATCGTCATACTTTGTATATTCCTTGTTTTATCCTGTTTCTTAGATTAACCTGGCGTGCATAACCGATACAAGCTGTTCGAAATACTCTTTCAGCCTAAGGGCCCAAAAGGGATGTGGTCAGGTTTTTATGTCACTTTTTGTTATCCATGGAGTACGTAGGTGTCGTTGGCGGACAAATAAACCGTCTGTTCTATCAATGCATGTATCTATTGGGACTGGTGAATAACCTCAGGAACGCCAAGGAAATGAGAATCCACGTTCAGATTGTTGGCATGCCTTTTGGCATGCGCCAAAATGAACCACCTCAGTTTGTCTACCGACAGTTGCGCCGTCCACTTATCTGGTACATCCAGCGAATATAAATTCCAAAGCTCTAAGTCTGGTTTTATTCAATTATACCAACACCTTTGGTAGCACTGACGGGGAGAAACTGAGCCCTACCTGTCCATTTCGATTCGAATTATTTTACAAAATGTACTCCATTCACTTAGTGAGATAGCCAAATTTATCCTACTCCCCCCCCCGGCTCATGCTTGTCTAAATCAGGCGGCTACATCTCCTCTTTGCACTTACGTGGTGTTTTCATCCGTGAAACTCTTCCAATGGAAACGTTCTGATGATGTTATTATCCGCAATGATTGCTTTGCTTCCAAAAAGGTAACTGAGTTTTCATAATGGACTTTTGATGATTTACGCCACTCCCCCTTTTCGGACACTTCAGAATGCGGCCGCCTCCAGCTTTTACTACCTTTAGGAAGACAATATCAAGGTCTTTTTGACAAGTTTCCTCTTATCGGTGGGAACAATTTTTCATTTCAAGAGCCATTGATGCGAAATCTCGTGCCCCCACTCCATTCTCGGCATGCAACTCACCTTCACGAAAGTCCAACACTGAGCTTTCTGTGCAGTTTCACTGAAAACCTTGTCTTTTTGATCCTTGTTTTATGGACTGTTTCTTCAATGTACCCACTAATTGCCAGGTCTCTTCCCAAGATTCTTCCAGAAAGCTTTTTTATTGGGTCAGATCAGTGAAATGCGTCTCGAAATCCGGTGGAACTTTCGGGGTGCTCCAAGTTACTTCTGGAATCATCAAGTGCTTCACTGTTTGCTCAATCTTTACAAAAACAATTCTGAGACATTTCCAACGACGTTTATATCGGACATTCTACCAAAATGCATCAAAGTCTTGCATAATCCCTCAGAGTGAAATTTTTCCAGCGGCAACTACCAGTTACCGCAATATCGTAATTCCTCACCTTACCCGAGACCTGGAAAATGTAATTTAAACTCGCGGTAATCTAAAATAACGTCTCCCAAGCTTAACGATCCACACAAATTCCTTTTCACCTACCGATGTGACGGTGTATACTACTGCTGAAAAGTGCAAGTAGTGTCTGGTCAAAGTAGTTTACAGCACCGTCCCTGCGTCTGATGAAAGGCTGATTAGGAAAGTATGGAACAATTTCACAGGGTCTGTTTGGTGGTGGTAAATATTCAGACAACGTCCATGAAAGCTCAGCAGTACGTTGAGGATGTTGGCTTTTTCAAAAGCTCTACAAACATGAGGTTCTTACTTTCGTGCTCCATAGCATGTGACCGCTTTGCTCGTATTTCAAAATGAACAACTCCGCACTCAAAGGCGTTTTTCACTGATATATAATTTTTTTTCGAGTACAGGTCCATTTTTTATGTAAGCAACTGTCAATGTACAAACTTCGCACATAAAGCGTGTGCATAAAACTTCTAAGTTTGCTCATCTTCCCTTTCACTATGAATACGGCCAGGTGAAAATGAGTTCGAAACAACGAGTCACTGCCAAACACTCAGGCCAACTACCCATGTCCTCAACTAGCCATAAATCTGCTTCCCCGATGCATGCTTGCCTCTTGTTTACATGGTTCTCTATCTGTTTTGATCATTGGTACAGCTTCTCAAAATGAATAACACATCAGGAGTACATCATAGAAGTTTATTTTTTTCTCTGGCACTGATTCAGTATTCATGGAAAAGAGCCTGTGTGAATCATGAACGGCAGTTTACAGGGGACGTGATAAACGTATAGCAACACGACGTTATCACGGTTAATTCCTCAACCCAACCAAATTTAGTGCAGTTGATAAAAGTCATTTTTCTCTTTCGATTTTTTTTGGCTGAACGGCCATTGATCATACGCCAGTATCTTAGCGAAACCTGTTTTGACAAGGCAGACTGCTTCATGCCTAGATTTCCCGTCTGATTTTGTGATCGGAGTTGACATTTTTCTGCAGACCAGACATGAGTATGACTCACATTGTACTGCAGCCACAAGCCAGCCTGACGGTTGCTCATCCGAATCAAGCGTGGCAGAGTCCCTCAGACAGGCAAATATAATGCGCCTAGTTCTTTGTTTCCTTCTTATTGAAACGGTCAGTGATTAAGCATCTGTCTCATTTGGAAAGGAAAACGGTGTTTTCAGTCTGAGACTCTGTTTTGTTTACTTTCCGGAGGTTTTATGGGAAAAAAATCTCTGCCAGATTTTCTAAAGTTTTGAATTGTTTGTAAATTTGTCGGATTTCTCAACGGTTTACCTATGTAAGTCAGCCAATACCGTGGGAATCTTTACCCGGATATTTCGTTACCGAGTTAATATTACTTGGTTTTGGAAATGCTGCTGGTTCTTGAATGTCCCTCCTTGTACTTTTTTATCATCAATCATGGTTTTTGAGTCGTCGAATGATAGATTATACTTGGTCTGACTACAAATGCATCTTTTCGTTGCATTCGATTAGTTGGCCAAGCTGCCTGTACAGGTTTCGGCGTCAGGCAAGTTGATATCATCGATATTCAGCTTCATTCACCCTCCCTCGCCACTAATCATCTGGTTCACTACGGATACTAGTCTATGTAACACAAATGCATTTGGTCATCATGTTGACTTGCCACGCCACGGAGGTTGCCAACAGACAAAACGTATTAATAAAGTATGCGGAAGTGTTGTGGATCGATTTGGAATTTAACGGTGAATCTATTAGGTGGGACGATGTCTGCTGCAGCTCAGGGGTTGAGAACTTTGCAGCGTGGTCCAGAGCTCCGATCTATATCGAAACCCTCGTCTGTTCCTCGTCAGTTGTCAGTTTGGTCTTCAACATGGATTGATTCACCTCCATCCGAACACAAAACGCCCAAGCTCTCCACGTTTTGGTAAACATTTTTATTTAAAATGCGCACGTTTGCCCCCGGTTCCATCTCACCTTAGGATCTTTGGATTTGAAACAGTCTACTGTAGCCCAGGTGCCTGCTCAACACGCGAATTTTGTGCAGTGAAAATAAGAACACACAGGAGAATCACGCAACACCCCCCCCACGGTGGTATAAAATGCTATTTCAGTCATATCACAACAAGCCACTAATGTGAGCGCGTATCTTGCCACACGTGACACCAGTTGCAAATTTCAAAGTCATCCCCTTCATTCTGCCAGTGATGAGTGGTGTTACATAGAATCTGAGCTAGTTGAATAAGTTGAAGGATATCTCGTGGTTCAACACTGTCGTAGATTGTGCAATGAAAACAACATATTGGCGTACGAAGACATGGGGATATCTAACAGACAGATTGCGACCACAGTGAATGTATGTATATTTATAATATATACATATATACATATATATTATATGTATTACACCACCGGAATATTGGTAAAAAAAAGACTGGGAGTAATCGGGAGGGAGAGGTACATCAAGGTGAAGAGAAGACTTCTGAAGATCACGCCTGATCAACTAAAGTTTTTGTCAAGGTCACATGGTTCTGTCAACCCCAGTGTTAGCCTTTCAGTTCAACCGACCATTTCAAGCAGTCTCCTATTTGGCATAGGATGAGTGATGTTTCGTGTTTGAAATCAATCCACATGGAAACAATAGAAAGTCCCATCTGTTAGAAAAGAAAGTTGGAAAAAGCTTGATTTCCGTGAAAATTAATTCAGCCTGATGTGATGTTTTTATGAAGTTTCTAGGAGGAATTTTAACAAGACTTAACGAAAAACAGGACAACATGTTTGTCCTTACAAAGAACCAATAACTACTTTGTTCTAGGTTGCTGCTTTGGGAAGAATCTGCTTTTTCTGTATGAGAAGCTGTAAAAACGTAGTTACCCTATCAATAATTCAGTTATTTGAGTGCCCTACTCACCGTATAGAAAAGAACCCCATTTTGAACTGTATGTTTTTGAAATCACAGTGAGATGCTTGCGGCGGACGGGCCACACATCTGAGGAAGGCTTTGTCAAAATTCGAATGAGAATTCACGAAAATATATTTGAAAATTGCACACTACACTATGACAACCAAGAGAAAGCCTTTCTTCACTTCCTGTCAAACTGTTCACCATACCCATGTGACGTTTTGTTCAGATGCATTTATCGATCTGAACTACAGAACGACTTGACATTCGTCTCGATCCGTACTAATCGATGTTCTCAGTTCTAGGATAATTCTTCGTTGGGCCCTCCACGGAGCAAAGATCGGCCATGCGAACTGGCACCATGCTTTGTGACCAGGAGCGAACGGGTATCATAGAGGATCATCTTCTGCTATTTGCTGCTGAATAAATAAGCCACCTTGTTCTTCTGATTATGACAAGCGTTTAACGTTTACCTTGAATCTGCTCGCTCATCCTAATCAATATAATTTCACGTTGTCTAGACGTAACACACTACTCGTAAGGTTCAGCTGGGTTCAGTTCAGCCTCGCCTGTCAAGACCAAATTCGTGTAACTAAGAGTATTTGTCAGAATCTTTTGTTCTTTCGAGTAGTGACCTTTCTCACTGTGGCCATGAAACTGAACATAGTGAGAAATTCATCCTAACAGGCAATCTGATGGGTCTCAGGGATCAGTTCGATGTGAATGAAGGGCTTGAAATGAAGTCTTGATTACTACTAGACACAACCCAAGTTTTTCTAGAAGCGTTCAGTTGGCCAGTGAAAACTGAAAAACAGCTTATCAAAAGGTTTGATCAGTCGGATAGATATCCCGTCTAAAATAATTTGTTACGTGATCCGTTGTGCAGCTTCAGTTTTACATGTCAGCCAATCACGTTAGACAAGCATTAAGCGCCGCGAGAGAGAAATCAAACACCTGACCCACTGTTCCGAATTTTCAGATTGTTGTGGATGGAATTTATCAAGTGTAGCCCACATGTCTATACGGTGGTACAATATGTGCATTCTTTTGTTTCAGGTATGTATGGAAAACAACTGGTGTTTGGCAAGCAATTCTTTCCCACATATTATATTTGACCAAGCTTACTGAGCTCCGATTGCAGCATTGAGATTGGACTCATCCATTCACAAATACCAGCAAACACAAAGCGGTTTTTCTGTTCTTACTTATTTTTCACAAAATAACAGATGAATTAATCGTAATATTGGATTTCTTCTGGGTTACTTTTGGTTACCTAAAGATACGTCAGATCGATACAGTTCACTCATTCGTTTCACAACTGCGACGAGAAAATGAAGATGAGTCTTGACAGCATTCGAAAAGACAACTGAAAGCTTGGGGCTCACAAGGTTGACACAGTTCCTGAGTATCCTTCAACCCGGAATTTGACGAAACTTTTAATTGCCCACGAATTTGGTTTCGACAAGAGACTAAACTGAACTCAGCTGAATTTCTCGTTTATGACGGTCTCCTTCAACTGAATGTGCTGCACCAGGCCGCCTCATGTTTCAGTTGGTATGCTATTCCAGATATCGCAATGCATTGTCTAGACCATCAGCCACCTTATGCGTAGTGTGTTAGGTCTGGAAAACGAAAAGCTGTTTTCCAGACGATTGCAAAACCAGACCACAGATTTTGAAGGTCTTCGATAACTGTTCAACTATTTCTTGATTACTGAAATTTCAAGGGATTTTGTTAGTACCACATTGATGTATCGTCCATGACGATCGATTACCTGTTTATTGCTATCCCTATTTTCGCCAAAAAATGACCTACACTCCTTTTTCAGAAACGTATATTGTTCAGTGCATAAGCCGACCCATGTAAAGAGAAAGTTTGGATGAACTGTTCGGATTTGGGTAGAAAAAAGCTTGCTTGAAATTCCTGGTTCAAATTTTTGTCAGCAATGATCAATTTTTGTTCTTGTGTCTTCCATTCGTTAGTGACGGCAAAAAGCAGTCGTTCCAAAATATGCAAATGAATGCGAAACTCGGCAGACAAGCATCGTTAGGATTGAATAGCACACAAGAAACAAGCTACAAATCATAATAAAATGAAGACTTGTTGGAGAACTGTTTTACAAATTTAATTTTTGACTTTGCCCGTTTGTAGTTTCGGACGCCTAGCACATAACGTTTAGTAACAAAAATATTTGTGTAGAAAGAACCAAGAGGCATGCAAAGAGCAAAACTACCAGTAATTTCGGTTTCAGCTGGGCAAATTGTGATACTGTCTACCTGGGACCCAGTAGGCGGTAGTAGAATATTCGGTAACCGCCGCAGTACCCTTCTCAGACTGCACGGAAGCTCAGTACTGATTCGAGAAATCCTTGGAATGTTGACTCCGTCATCAGCAATAAGTCATCTTGCTTCTCTCTTGTATAAGAGTACCACGACGCATAGTCAGACAATGAATGACGTGAAAATAAAGTCCTTGCCGCCTACTGCACAAGACTGATGCGCCGATTAGTGGCGCTCACTCTTAAACGGACCCTTGACATCAGCAAAGATGTTTCTGGAAGGTCCGAATAAAAAACGCGAGGACCAACAGCAAAATATAATTTCCCTGTACGTGAGGTGAGATTTCATCAGTTGATGGCTTTATCCACGAACTCGATAACATTCCCATAACCGACGCCATAACCAAAGGTACGAATACCACATGAAGATATAGTCAGGTCCTTTAAATCAAGACCAGACGAGGCTTTTCGTCTCCGTTGTGACTCATCAGATTGGTGAAGAGCAACCGAAAATGCAGCCATTTTCAGTGGTTCAGGAAGTACTACCAGGGCAGCTCACCTAGCCATGAAGTTTGGACGAGTTGTTGAACTTCTCCCAGTCAGCTGGTTACGTAATTAGGTGAACTTTGAAGGGTCACTGCTCATAAGATTGCTCAAGCATAACATAAACGAGCGATTCGGCTGGTATTCAGTGGAGTCTGTCATTAAAACCAAATTGATTTGCAGCTGAGTGTATTTCGCAAAATTAGAAGGGTATTTGTTAGATCTTGAAATGAGCAGTTCAGACGAACTGTTGGATAAACCACAGACAGCCATTTTCGCGTTCACACACACACACACACACATACACACACACACACATTTGCAGTCAGTCGTGCTAACCCATGCAGCAAACTGAACAATCACGTATGCGAGTATTCACTGATTCGCCAGTCAGGTATTGATCGTCTTAACTTTGGCTGTTTATCCCTTTTATCCCTTTACCACCTAACTGTTCTCACATAGTAACCTAGTGACTTAACAACTCACATTCCCTTCATCCGGGCAGGGTGATTTAACCCGCGTGTAGTCTGACCGAAAAGATGCGTTTTCGGCTGTATACTTGTGCGTTTCAGTTCAAATATTCAGATAAATTTAATGGTAAGACTTGTAATCTATCACCCCAGGAATTCCTGTAGGATTCGGTCACCGATTTCTGAGTTCAAAGTCTCCTCGACGATAACTTTTCTGCATTACAACACATGGGAGAAGATGGCGGAAGAGCCCAGGCATTCAACTGAGTGGCAGTCACACGGTAACAGATTAAACACAAAATCCTATGGTTTGCGATTTTCGGCATTATATAAACCCATGAATTTTTAATACGAAAATTACTTAGTAATCAGTCAGTGTGGTTTAGCGAGAAACACATGTCTAAGCTTGTCATTCCCCTGTTTTCCTCGTACGTTCGCAACCGAAGTATGTCATTCAGTTCACCCTGGTTGGGATCACACGTTTAAGGGCTTCAGTGAGATCAAAAGGCTTACAAGCAGCACACGGGCCGTCCAATTATATGGTCTTTTGAATAGCACTTGGACGCGGTAAGTCAGAGGGCAAACAACCGAATCCTGACTGCCAGAAATTTTGTCTGCGGTTGAGGCTGCTTTAAAACGATTTGACTGAGAGCACGACTCAAACTGAGTGAGCTGGCTATCTTTTTTCACTGACCAGAACTGAGATGTTTTGCTGTATGGTCTCCTGTTCTGGGGTCTTCGAGTGGAACAAATTCTTAGAACCCATCCGGAAGTGGTCCGCTGTTCTCAGGATCTCACTTAAAGTAGCAACTGCATACAAGGTTGTGTTACCAAGTCTGAATCCTGAGGGTCACTATCCTTCAGTTCTTGCCAGAGCTCAAAAATTTCTGTGGGTTAGTGAATCATTTTCTCCCCGAGAGTTCTACTTTGTAAACTCTGCCTTTGGAAACTCAATAAGGATGGCTTTTCTCCAGAACGGATTCTCTTGGAAAGACTACCGGAACATATAGTTCAGTGAGATCCAACAGGAAGTGCTGAAATCGATTTCAAAAGTTGCTAGGCGGTTCTTCGAAAGTTCATGTCGTTCTCGTGGTGGGTAAACTATCAGGAAAGTCAGACTCATGAAGATAATCCCTCAAACCCCACCAAAATCACAGTAGGGAAGCCGTCAACCATCTGAATCTGAAAAGCTAAGCAGTCAATCAATTCAGCAATGGCCGACGATGATGAGTATTCAGGAATTTCAGAGGCAACGGCAGACGACGATGCGTTTTCACCCAACACCAACCGGACAGTCTGGATTCAAGGTCAAAGTGTGCTTTAAATACCGCGATGCCCCTTGTAGATTTGCACCCGTTTCTTCGCAATAAAACTGTTGTGTTCCTTAGTGTTGAGTCTTTTTAGGACACCAAGGCACTGGAGCGGGGAGCAAAGTAAGTTATGACACTGTCTTATTGAAAACTACTTCATGCAAAACTCTTCTTGAGGAGTTTAAGACACGTTTAATATTGCAATTTGAACACCTAAAATCTAAAAATTTCTTGCGAGTTTTAAGGCGGTCTGCTCGCTAAGCACCAGAGGCACTTTAACCCATGTAATTCGCTATTTCGTTGAAAAACACAGGAAAATGACAGTTTTCCAATCTTCTCAACTTTACATCCTCATCACTGAGAGCAACATCAGATGATAACACTGGTGCTTTACTACCATACTTAACAGTAACATGTTTGCGCCTACCCGCCTTGCTATTGCATGCAACAAATTAGGGGACCCGGCTGGTGACACCACGCGACGGCTGACGGGGCACAAAATTATTAGTAAGTGTGCAGTTCATGGTCTTACGGTGGTTGGGATATTGCCAGGTCGATCAGACCTAGACTGGAGGACGATTAGGCTCCTCGGGCTAGAAAAAACCCAACCACAAGGCAACGATATCTGGCGTAGGGCCGTCGGATCAGCCTACATTTTAAGGGGTAAGTCACTGCATGTGTCCTAACCCACATCCTGGTGGGTCAGGATACTGTGTTAGTCAGGTCTCTACCCATTTACCAGCCTGCTATAGGAAGTTCCGTGAGTGTGAGACATACACCCCCAGGCATAGATCAGTGGGTGACGGAGATGCACAAACCGTCTGTCCCTCAGTCTCACCACTACACCGACTGAATTATGCGCATAAATGTCGTTGTGAATGAAACTGCTGTCTATCTTTTAAACGGCGTTTCTATGCAACCATATTCTATTGCAGAGATTGTTCAAACGTCATTTGAGGAGAATCGTGGTGCCTTCAGGGATTAAAAGTTACGATAGTTGCTCCCCGCATCGTTAACACGTATATATATATATATATATATATAT
>SJOL01006453.1:241547-330763 GCA_004794785.1 Opisthorchis felineus | reverse complement strand
AATAGTTGACTCTGAGAATGCTGACGACACAATGGTGTCTGGTAACATCTGCAATAGCTACTGCACTGATCAGTTTGTCCTCCAAACCGAACTGGAAGAACCTCGCGAAAACAAGAACTTCCTTTTAATTCACAGACCTAATTTATATGCCACTGTCACTGAGAGGAGATTTGACCGAAAAAAAGCCCACACTTTCAAGTGTCTTGACTCAAACATGCTTTCTGATGGCCAAGATTCATCCTTCGCGTTGACCTTTCAATGAGAATGAAAGTGAAGAACGAATCTACGAGACGCAGTGCAATCAGCTTAAGGACCAATCTGCCATTCGCCTTTCCCCATTCTCATCTACGGTTGCGTGGCTGGACCTTGAAAGTTGTGGGTACTCAGAGAGTAGGAGTTTTTCCTCATTAGTACCTACGAAGGATACCCACCATAATCTGGAGCAGACACCTTTACGACGAAGCAGTACACATTCGATTCTACGATCTATAGAACTTGTGCATATTAACCCGGCGCTGCCGACCTCACTGGTTTGGATACACCTTACATCTCTCACAGAACTCCTGAAGCAAGTTTTTTTTTCAGGTTCTCCTGGCTGGCTTTGATGGCTGGGTGAACCAATCAGAGCTCACGGTACGTAAAGCTGCTACCAGTAAGCGGCTTCATCACCGTCAGAGCTTGCGCCGTGGGAATAAAGATAAGGTCGATCCGTCGGGGAGTCGATACGATCGGCTTCGAATCGCCGTGCTTGGGGTGGAGTGAGCAGAGACCTCAGTTGTGCAAGCGCATCCGCAAACCAGACGCAGCCACCGTGGAATAAGTCCGACAGAGGCCTGGCAACGTTTCGCTTTTGGCGCAAAAGATCAAACGAAGAGCTACCAAACTGGCCAAAGTAAACACCGAAGAGATCGATCGAATGTGGAAGTTTTTAGGTAGGGACTCAGATTCATATCACAATGACTACTGCCTGACGGCACGGACCTAGTAGGGCATCGGTTTTAGATCAGTGGACTTGACGCTTAAAACTGTGATTATCAGCGAAGAGGAGTCATCCATGCGAGTGGTTTGTGTCTGAAGTAAACACGATTCATTGAATCGCCCCAAATGCTAACACAGTGTTCACGAAACCACACATATCAACAATACCTGTGGACGACACGCAATAGGAGAGTATGCAAATGAAAAGCTATAACCCGGAAGGTCTCAAACCCAAACCAAATTGATGTTGAATTCCCGCAAGAACTTTTAATCACGTTTCAACACTGATTCAGTTCGTTAGTTGAAAAAGTCTTCCTCGGTCAGCTTGGTCAGGTCTGATAAAGCTTTTGTGTTCAAAACGAAACGTCCTTCAACGAGAACTCCACTGATTGTTCATCAAAATTTTCCAAAAGGACAACCTATAAGTTGGTTCCAAAAGCAGTTTCCAAATAGGTAAGTAAGTACTGTCTCGTCCTCTCTCTGTTATTTTTGGATTTTTTAAAATATAGATTTGCAGTGTTCTAATCAGTAGTGCGTACCCAGGGCTAACTTATTTTTCAAGTCAAATGACACTCAGCTGAAAAAATTCATTAATATGTGGGTTAGTTAATCCGATGTGCTAATGGCAAACTTTTTGAATTAATGCTCAACTGATCAACCTTGGTCAAACTTGGGACCTCCTCTTTAGCAGTAAATCAGTCCATTTGGGAACTGGAATGTGTTTTCCGTCTGTTCCGGGAGCAGCTTTTTCTCCTCTGATGATGGATTGCACTGGTAAGATATGAGCCTACAAAGTCGCCTCCAAGATGTTTTTTTTCACTTTGGGAATTCCTCCGACGGTGAATTGCTATTGTACAGTGGAAGTTATTTATCACATTCTTTTTGGTGATCCAAGTGGATTTTTGGTGGACATCAATGATCGTCACTAATACGTGTATAGACATTGCCCGAACAAATGGCGCAACGGACACAAAAAACATCGAAGCGCTTTTCCGCCACCCAACCGTGTTAGGCAGCCTAGATGCCGAAAAAAACTGCTTGTCATGAATTAATTTTTGTCTCACCTTGTTGCCATGGGAAACGCACTATCTGCTTAGGTATTCCTGAGTTTCTCACGCGTTCAGAAATAATCTAATGGTCGCACTTTCTCCAGTTGTCAACGCGTGATTCGTGTTCAGCCCATGCGCTTCGGGTTGCTATTGTTCCGGCATTCCACCTGGGTTTTTTTTAAATAACAGCGGTCGTTGCAGTGTGTGGTACAGTGGCCGAGCTCGATTTTTTTTTTAGTGATGTCGCAGAGGCAGACTGAGCAACACGAAATGACCATAAGGTGGTTCTTTTTATTGCGGTAACTGATTCAAGCTCAAGGGAACAGTGATAAATTTTTTCAGCTGCACTTTGAAGCAGACGGAGAAAGGATCACTGTGACATACTATTTCTCCCACAGGTGGTACGAACTCGTGCTTTTCGTGCATGGGACGTTTGATTGGTTTGTTCTGGTCACTTTGTCACACAGTATGAGCAAATTCATTGGCCGATGAATACCGCTGCTCCGAAAGGTCTGGTGCAGTCGAAGTTCAATTTTAACTGTTCAAAGCCATTGAATTCAAACTTTGATTTCCAAATGAACACAAATTTGGTTTGAACCCAGTCTTGTGTCAGTGGTGATGGGTTTGTGAACACACGGGCCATCATTTATCGAAAACGGGCTCATCGAGCGACTGATATTGTCCTTATGTTCGGAGCGTCCTCAGTTCAGGGTGGAGTTGGGTGGGGGCAGACCATTGTCGAAGCACTCAGTATGCTGAAGGTATTATTCCCAAGCCTGCCTGACATGATGAAGCACAAATATATAAATAAATCTGTTAACTATTTAGGTGATCAAGAAAAGGAGTTGGATTTTTTTGCAAGTTTTGAAAGGCGAATTTCCAGGTTATGTTATTTGTAGATTATATTGAACGACAGGTTTATATCATACGTGCATATTCCTGCCGGAGTGTTCTGCACGAACTTCTCCCACCCTTTATCACTTGGGCTTCACAAAAAATGTACACTGCAGTTTAATCCCCTCGTAACGTCACTTACCGTGCGGGAACCGAAAGTGCTGGATTGGTGAATCTGACTGTCTAACGGTCTTTTCTCAAACTAGTGCTAACTATTTTCACACTAAAAGGTGACAAAAGTAGTTTTCAGCAAATCGAAATATGTACAAGCCAGCCAAACATTAGTACGGAACCCGGCCAAAATTGGTTGCTCCTGTTCTGTCCTGGAAAGGAAGCAAACTCTTTGGAGCAGCCCGATAAACAGTCGCTAAATCCGTGGGCTACAACAAACACACCATTCATTTAGTCGTTTCATTCTATTGGTTTCCCTGGACACGGTAGAGGGATCGTTCAGTGTTTTCTTGTCCTCGTCCATTCAGCCAGCTACCTCGCTCCGTCCAGATGCTACCTTATCAGTTAAGAACTCTTTATGAGTTATTCGTTTTGTAGTTGGACTTACTGGCCGCACGTACTTAAGCACTCGTAATATTGGACAGCATTGAAGGTGTTATAGACCCACCCGGTTACCCAATTTCAGCGAACTCATATTTTAAACTGTTCGAAATTTGAGGGGGGGGGGTGACGTTGAACAAAGTCACTTTTTGGTCTCAAGTTTAACCATCAGCATTGTATTTGGTTTCGTTTAAAAAAACAGCAAGATAAATTTGAATCCGAGAGATGTTAATCCATGCCAACGTTAGCCATGATTTAGCTGGAACGGTCGTCGTATCCGGTTTCTCATACCCGACATATACGGCTGCGGTTGTCCAGGAGTTTTAAGCTAACGAAGCACATGCAGTATGATTGACCGAAGTTCAGAGCGAATGGACTTTGTACTTTATAGGTGGCTTGTGTGTGGTGGCGGTGAGGTTTGAAAATACCCTTTGACAAGACTGGATGTAAACAAACACTACAAATGACAGGATGATAAGCAGACGAAAATCGGCGTTATGACACTACCGTTCAAAGTTTATAAAGTTTGATTTTTTTACCATAAGCTCAATGATTCATTCTGTTTGCTATGCTAGATACAGTTCGTATCGGACTGCGCGTGAAAAGAATGTGGATTTATTGAAAAAATAGTGTGCTCCTCAGCATGACAGACATACTGGTAAGATTTTTCGTCTGAAGGAATTAAGCAAATGTCCATGCCTCATTAGGGCTGTTTTGGCCCTCGGAAATAGGCGCTTACAAGGAGATGTAGTTTCCATCGCGCATCTACGCAAATTTCGAGAACTTTCGTGTTCGGTTGCAATTGATCATGCCGGAAGCCCAGATTTGCCCTATACCTGTTTAGACCTCATCGAGGGAACCTGTGCTGGAAGATGTTGTACAGTTATTTCACCCTTATGAGAATGTATCAGCAGTTAGCAACGCAATACCGTTTTAAAGAAGCCCCCAAGTTTCCATCAGCCTTGTATTACACTTGGACCCAAATTGTACGAAATTGGCGGAATATACACACTTGCACATCAGTTTGGTTTCAACAGGAGACAACTCGGGGCTGAGCCTATCTGATGCGTCTCAAGAAGGACGAAAATAGCAACGAAATGTCGAAGAGTTTACAGTAAACTTATGAATAGAGTTTCCTTGAAGAAAATGTACTGCGATATCTCTAATTTCGTACAAACTGAAATATGAGGCATTCTTTGTACAGCCCATTCATTTAAGGAATACCGTAAGCGAGAGATTCGACTGAGATTCAGTCAAGTCACCCGTTAAACTAAATTAGTGGGCAAATGAAGATCGTGCTCAGTCAGTGACTAAGAAGAAAATCTCTTCAGAACAGGGTTATCCAAGATAAAAATCATCAGTGAAACCAAGATGTAGATCAGTTGGGTCTCATCCATTCTGCACACACTCGACTGAATGAAATGAGGAATGGAAAGTGTGCAACGACCAATTAGTATGGGTCACATAAGAGCGTGGTGAGAAAATGCATGTGATAAAATGTGTGTGCCACGTTGCTACGTTTTGCAAGGACCGAATTCCCGAAGTTTCTTCATTCTGTTCTCTAGCAGCAAACCTATTGTTTGCACTGTTAGTTAATAGACTGTAGTTCGCAATGATAGTGTTTGTTGTGGTCGGACAATATCCGCACCCTTTTTCACTACGGACGAAACACAATAGATGAAACACTGATTTACGTCTATTTAGGCTGAATAATAATGATGGAGCTATGTTTCAGATTTTGTTCTGCGTCAACCATCATCGCGTGTGGAAAGGCACATAAGTTGTCCTGGGGTATACACGAAAGCAGACGACCAGTTCTGCTGAAGGAAGAACATGATTCGCAAACAATGTTTAATTCATCCGCACCGGCTTGAATCTCCTGGGTCTGGTAGAAAAAAAACTGAAACTTCGGCTAACACATGAAGCTGTTCCGATTGAGCAAACCGCAGGTGTGATATGCTTACTGAACACCTTCCAGCCGAGCTCATTCCTGGAGTACACAACGTCTACTTCAGCACCATTACCTGCCATTGAACTTAGACACGATATCCTGTGAACAGGAGAACTGCATTCATTGTCAAAATACTCCGACTTGCAAATGAAGTTGCTCTTAACCGGAAACTCGTTCGCCTCCAGTGTTGTTTGCAAAGTCCCACCAAGTAGGTCAAAACCGGCTCGACAACAACTAGCCAATAAACAGCTTGAAGCAGTCACCTTGTATTGAACCCCAGTCTGTGTTTTAGCTTTGAAAGATAAGTCCGGCACAAATCAGCTGTGAATCGGTCTATTTATGTACCTTCTTGTCATTTACGAACGCGATTCAGATGAGACACTGAATACTACTTTCGCCTACTCTTGCATCCCAAGCACAGTATGTTTGAAAATTCATCGATTTGTTGTTGTTGTTGTAGTAAGCTTCCTGGGATTCTGTTCCCTGTGGTGTTCACGTCCCGGTAACCTACTTCCTGAATTTCCTTGTTTCCAAGTCCACAAAGTTGGCCATCTTCAACCGTGAATGAGAAAGACCCCAATGATAAAATCGATTACGTTCTCAACGTTCGTTATTTGAGCCAGGTTTAAGTCGTTACGTCACGATAGTGTAGATTATTTTTCATTTTTCATTTTCTTTTACCAAAAAGTTGAGACTCACAGCAACAAAGCAACACACTGAAGGGAAATAGTTACATCACATATTCGTTACATCCACGGAGTGTTTTTCACACCCGTGCGTATTATTCTCCTGGGTTTTGAGGAATATGAATACAAGTTGCAGGGGTGACGAGAAAACCGTTCAGAATGCCTTACGGTCGGCTTGAACTAAACAGCTTGGGGTAGCCAAAATGATGACGGTACACATCGTACTTTGAGCATGATATGTGGAATAATACCATCATAAAAAAGGGTGATCAAATAAAAGTCTGGTTCTTGTAAAATTTCCTTTCAAAATCCTCAAAATCTTTCTAGTTTCCACAAGCTACACCTTTTTCGGAAACCAAACGCCCTAGCCACATCAACACAATTCACTTGAGACGTCAAACACCTCGCTGTATCAAAATATTGATGAAAATTCGGAGTAACTTAAAGCCGTACGACCTCTGGATCCATCTGAACAAGGCAGTAGAAACAATGCTGTTGCGGGATGAATTCATTTCGTACACTCTCCCGTACAACTGTATGTGTAAAACGAAATAAATTGGAGTGAAATACATGGATAGCTGCATCGTATGTACGGGGCTAAGTAGTAACCTATACAATCGGTAGAACCAAGACAGTCCAAGAGTAACTCTCAAGCCTTCCTGAGAGCACAGTAAGGTCTTGAATCGGCTGACCAATACTGTTTCAGCGAGCTTCAGTGTATGTAGTTGGTTGCCCCTTATTATAACGCGCAACAAAAAGCAAAATTCACCTCTGCAACTTCTGCCGAGTAAATGTTTGGTGACTATTCGGCTGGCCTTCCGTTCGTTCTTTCATATATATATTTGGCGTCTGAACAAGTGTTATTTCACTGGATTTTCCAGCTTTTGGTTAATCCTACCTACTTACGTGCACTCCAATTTGCAGACGGATTGACAGGCGTGGCGATTGGTGGATAGAACTGAAGTTACCTATGTCCTACCATTTTGCTGTGCCACGGTATATCGCCATGCTCAAAGTCCACTTTAAATTGGCTAAAACCATGGTCAACAATTAGAAGGACCTTTACTTTAATGGCCTTTTATACTACGATTTGAGCTTCCCACTTGCCTTCTACCCGGGACTCTCTTCAACCACAGTTTTGGATGACTCAGTCTCTTTTTGAAGTCTCCTGAAGTGTAAACCGATCTTACCTCATGGACTAAAGTCCAGGTCAAAGCATCATCGACGTGCAAGGGACAGAATTCTGCTGAAGTTCAGATACTGTCCACTTCTCGTCAGACTTTCAGAAGGTGAACTGAGAGAACACCACTAATGTTCCTGTTTACCATAACGTACCAAGAAAAACCTTCCAATCTCTCTAAACCCACAGCTTAAAAGCAGTTCTAGTGGACTGGCGAGTTTCACCCAAATCTTATTTGTACAAGGACAGTTGTTGAATGTCCTTTTCCGCCAACTGCTCAAATCTGTCCAAAAATAGTTTCGTGGTGATAGTGGAATTTCGCTAAAAGCTGGCTTCTTGGAAATAAAGCATGATATTTTGGTGCTCGGTAAATGAAGTCCGTAAGGAGTGAATCGGACAGATTAACCTAACTTGGGTGAGTCTCTCGTTAAACAATCGAAGAAGTTTGGGGTTTCTGTCAAATGATAACGACAAAAAATTATTATACGTTGTACGGTAAACGCAGGGTTGTTTGGGGGATACACAGATGCCTCAGGTAGCGCAAAATCTGATACGCACTTCCAGGAATGTCGGTCATGAGCCGTTAGGGCAGGGCTTTGGATACCGATGGGCCAATGAACTCTCTTGTGAGCCCACTTGTCCCATTTTGGCTATGTTCATTATGAGCTGGCGAATCTCTCACTAACCTACCGTGAATACTGCATGTTTTCTGGTTGTTGCAGTGTGCTGTATTAAACAAAATTCCTCTTTGCTCTTGCCCCCACTGAGTAGGGTTCTAATGACCCCAGACCTCTTCGGCGTTCTCCGAAGGTCGTTTAGAGTGCAGTCATGATATTACCAACATACCATTGCTACCGTAGTTACTGCACGAAAGTATTGGACGACGATTCTTAACCTCAGTCAATGTGGACTTATTGATTGCGATGAGCGCCCGAAATAGAGGCTAGTGAGAGTGAGTATTCAACTAGTGTGCATTTGAAGCCACAAATGAAATTTGATTGAAATTTCAAATAGAAATATAGAAATATGGAAAAATTGAAAATTGAAACGAAACAATTTTCGGGTGCTCAATAAGGAGATAGTGGAGTATTCATTGAGGGTCCTGTTTTGGAACATGATGAGATGACTCAAAATGAAGGGTGTTATCGATGAGTGGCTCTTGATATCTCTTGGAAAGAGAACTTTTTCTGAAAAGGTCGAGGTCGTAGCTGGCACAAGTGCCTTAGACACGGAGGTCCCTGCGGAGTGTCGTCTTTTCGATGTTTATCATAATATAATGCAGATATTACTTGATGGTACGTCAGCTCATCATCACGCGCTTCTGTAGATTTTTTGCCTCCAAGACATTTGATTTTCACACCGGCATATCTAGGTCCGTTCGCGGAAGCACACTCAACGGGTAATCGAAACACTGAAGACACGTGATTATCCCGTATTAATGACACCCGGTTTTGTCCCAACTTTGGAATTTTCGTACTTTAGCGATGGTTAGTTCCTACGCGTTCTGAAAGACACTCATTAGGGTTTTTCATCAGGGTCATGGTACGTCAAATCTGTTACAAACCTGCTGTGCTAAATCATACCATATCCATTGTGTTTTCCGAAAATACTGTTAATCATGGTATTCCCTGTTTCGGAAGCGAGAATTTTAGTAAGATAATCTCCTTTATGGGAGTATGGGTTTTGCCAAAATGTCACCTACCCAAGGGTTGTCTTTAATAGGTGAGGCGACCAACCAAATCCTTCTATGACGCCTCGTGTACTTGCTTTAGGAAAGCCTAGTTGTTTGAAATTGTTTTGGACAACTTCTGTCAATGTGACGAACCTTACCAGTTCGACCGAAATGAACATCTTACAGAGTCAGTAGTCGTGCACATCAATATAACAGGTGTCATGACAAGTGGGAGTGGCTCTGTTATCTGGACCACTCTGACTTGGCTTTTCAATAACTACCGGAGTTTGAGTACTCTTCACTAGAGGATGTGTGTGTGAGAAATGTAAACTGGTATTGTCATTTGTGTCGCTGTTACCAGACATTCGCCTGATAACCCCTCACTATTGCGAGGTTTTCTTTCCTTGGATAAGTCAGAATATCATAAACCAGATATTTAGCTAAGGTCTCGTTAATTCTTCCGTTAAGCCCAAATTAATTTGCCAATGAGTGTCGTTCACGAATTTTGTACAGTTTGGTGTTCAAGTTGAACACAAATTTGACGGAAATTCGGGGACTACACCGACCCGATATGCCTCAAGAAGGTTGAGAGTGGTCGCGGTCTATCAGAGTGTCCAGTAACTTTATGAGTAGTGTATTCCGTCAGACAGATAAATCAGGTAGTTCATGCATCCGAAAGTATATTTACACAATGGAATGTTTGGTGTGGAGGAAATTGCCTCATCGGGGTTTCCACCCTGGAGACTATCACTGCCTTCACCATATGCGTGGAGGTAGTACAACGGAAAACATCACGTGATTTTCGCCTTACCACGTGGTAGTGCTTGACTGTGTGTTTATGACTCGCTGGTTTTGTCCGCGGCCAAATTGGGCAAGCTGTTGCGATTGTTTTTTTTCTCGTCCACTTAGGGTTTGTTTATTTGGGTTTACCCGACTGGATATCGGTAACATGTGTGCGAATCCAGCTTATACGGTTGACTGGTGAAAAAAACGGGTTACTCAGCCAAGGTTCATAGACCGACAAACCACCTGTGTTTTGTAAGAGAGCCATGTGTTCTATGTATGTTTTGTTCCAACTAAAATATACCGTACCCTTAGAGAAAGCATACACTGGACTTTGCCCACTTCTGAAAAAATAGCGTCGGGTTTTTGTTATTTGACGTACATCAGATTTCCTTTCCGCTTTTGTCGGAGAAGCTGGCGGAAACTAACTAAAAACAATAAATGTTGGATCATGGAACTTGTAGCATGACAAGCCTTGCAAAATTCGTTGAACAGAGAGATGTTTTCTAAAGTGCACTGCGTTTGAGGGCAGCAAGGAGGTGCATCACTAAACCGTCAGTTTGTGCTTTATGAGGATAGCCCAACTAACCTCAAGTACCTGAAAATACGACAGTAGATCGATTGATCACACACCCCACATTCTGCTGCGATACTGGCACTCTGAACAGGTAGACAGCACATCCATTTCTTCCATCTATTCTGACAGATGGAGGAAATTCCGTTGACCTCCAGACTTACTCTGATTGTGGAGTTACAAAGACCAGGATGATTCCATGTACATGCGGGGTCAACGAAAAGAAACGTCCTCCCGCTTACCGGACAATTGCTAGGAAGAATGCTCATTCTTGGTCACGCCTGTACACCTGAAATCCACAAATGATTCGCCACACCTCACCTCCAGTGGATTGACAGTTAATACCTGTCTGTACCAGTGCGAATTTCACAATGGGCTAGACGTTGATATCGTCCAGATATCCAAAGGACTTTTAGGGCGTGTCCCCAGGCACGTCTTTTCTTTCATGCCAGGTGTGCCTAAACTCATTTCAACCTCAACCAACTTCCCTGGACTTTTGGACAACCTGCAAAAGTATGCAGCGTTTCTTGGGATGCTCAAACCTCTGGACGTTAGAGGTTTGAGGTTTCTAATTTGCCGTTCTTTATTTTTAAACTGAGTGGCAACTTGCGTTTTTGGTCGTTGGCTTGTTCGCTGAGCTGGGCAATTTGATTGCAAACGTTTCATCACCAATCGAGGTGACATCATCAGTGCGTTATTGGGGAGCGTAGTGGTGCGTTGTGCCAACCACCAACCCACCGCTACGCACCACTACGCTCCCCAATAACGCACTGATGATGTCACCTCGATTGGTGATGAAACGTTTGCAATCAAATTGCCCAGCTCAGCGAACAAGCCAACAACCATCTACGCTACCTGAGCTACCAACATTTTCCTCTATATAAAACTTGCGTTTTTTGTTATATCGTTATAAGTCGTTCATACCAATATTGATTGTTTGAACATTGGAATACATTCGTTCCGCAAACGTCTTCTTAGAGTAGGTTGGTAGCGTAAATCTAGTAACTATACCCCTTTGATGCGTCGTTTTGACCAATCGTACTCAATGACTATCTGTTGACAGATGCTCCTGGAAATGTGCACCTTACTTCTTCAGAATGCAACGCACTCTAACAGAAAAGGGTGACGTTGGGTTTCTTTTGAGATGTCGTCAAGGGTTTCTCATCTTACGATGAAGCTGATTTCTATTCACTAGCATATCAAAAACCTACTTCTTCTTGGTGTTCAGCCAGCCTCATTGTAGATAATGCTATCACCGGTAGCGAAGTACACTCATTTGCAAACAAATCTGGTTTTGCGGGAGATTCACCTGGAACTCAGCTGAATCATAAACGACAGATTCAGCTGGGTTCCAGGTGAGTCTCCCGCAAAACCAAATTTGTTTGCAAATGAGTGTATTTCGCTAATTTTTAGCAATTTGGGTTCAAATAGAACATAAGTTTGATGGAAACTCGTGGACTGCGTTTACCTGATGAGCCGGAAGTGAAAAGGCGAAACCTGTCGTGGGCTGTCGAAGAGTTTTCAGTAAACTTATGTATTACGGCTATCACCTGCAGTTTTCCTACTTGTATATGATTTCATTAATATCGAAAGTGCTTTTCATATTTGCACTGATGTTATGGTCGGACTCGGAAACAACCCAATCGCAAGCAAGTTTTAATCCCGATGAGGAATCGTTGAGGGGGAGGGGGGCTTAGAAATGTCGGAGGCAGTACTTGTTTTGAACACTTTCAGGTTGTTGTTGTTGTACTCTGGATTGCCCGTCCACCGACGAGTTTGTTCAGCTGATCACTTTGAAGTCTAGTTATGCTTACTAGGGAAATCAGCTGATCGCTGGTGGATAGCTGGCACGTCCTACTTGAATGGTAATCAGTCCTTTTGGATGGCATAGTATATGCAGTTATGACCACTGCATAATATGTTGCTGCTGCTAACAATGATGAGACAAGCCAAGTCATGAGCTTGGAGTTTTACAGGAGTTTACAGTCAGGCGGTGGTAACTGGAGCATTGTCGACCTTAGGCAGACATACCACAGGCTCCGAGTGACTTGGTTGTCCAGTAAGACAGGCATAAAGAACTCACGACATAGGCCTCACTATGGTGACATTTTATGCTTCATTAATCCGACAAGGACAGCGACTGATGAGAGTTTACTTGTGTTCGATCTTGTCTATCATGTTAGCTTGCTTCCACACAAAATGTGCGGCAGTGGCAAATCGTGAAATCTAAATTATCTAATTTGCTGTGATCTGAACTTCAATATATTTCGTTCGACATTACGGTCAAAATGCGAGAATAGTGCAGCAACCGATGAAAGTAATAGTGCTAAACCTTTCCTGGCAAATCCGGAAAGAAAATATCTAGCGAACCATCTCCTTGAATTGGGAAGAAACATGTGCAAAAATTTGCTCCGCCCTGTCCCAAAATATTGGTGGTGGTCTTGATGTTAAAATACTGACTTTTCAAACTTAACGCTACGACTTTCTAGCCAGAGCAGGCAATTGACATTTAGTTTTCGAAAGCAACCGGTTGTTACCGAAATTGTGGAAATCTACACATCACCTGCAGAGGACTGTACATCTGCAAGTCGCGTATCCCGTTTTCAAAATGTTGTACCCGCCAAATCAGCCTCCACCCAGTGCACAACAGCTACCTAGCAACTTCCTCAATTTTGCCAACTCTCACTAATGGAGTAACAAACACGGGACGATACAATCACTAAAATCGGTGTAGGCTAGTCATGAGGTGGCTGGCTACATGTTTTAGAAAGCCCGAATCTTAGCAGTGCCAGTGACTTTATGTAGTTCCCTGGTGGTGGTGGGGGGGGGGGTTGATAATGATGTATGTCTGATCATTGTCCTATTGTGGCCAACCAAATGTCAGTGGGTAGCATTCTACAAAGCGGGCTTTTTGAACATGGAACTTATTCAACGGCGCATCGTTGGATCATTCAAACATATCACTGAGATAAAGTTTGAAAGAAACTTATGCGCCACAAAGTTTAGGGTTGTTGCCTTGGTTAGTTTCGGCGGCATGTGAGCGTCAATTCGGATGAAAGACAAGTAACTGGCACTTAGTGGCATGATAGTGTTTCATTTGTCCCAACACACAGACGACGCACATCCTACTCACAAATCCAGGTGGACAAACAAAGACGTCTGTTCGTAATTCCGTCCCTGGAAAGTCTAGTCAACCAACTCCGAGCTAACAGTGGCGGTAACATTTAAGACATGTACTAAAAGCATCACAATTTGGAACCATTTGGGCGACAGTTGTCTCGAGGTAATTGCCCTACGATGATGGGGAAGCGATGCACAGGGAATTGTCCTAAAATAAAAGTTTTTACACCATCGAAAACAAAACCGCAAGTAAAGCGAAGCGAATTCTGGTTCAGAGTATATATATATAAACGAACCTTGAACAAAGAGAAAACGTCTCGCAATAGAACAAAACTATGTTCATTGCCCCAGGTGATTAGCTGTCCGGTGCTTTCCTTTTTTGATTCGGACTCACCAGGATAACGGAAAGACCGTCTAAACAACAGTGTTGTGAACGCGAACCAGGCAAATTGTTTCATCATAGTACCCACACATCAATGATGGACACTCGGAAGTGTAACAGGGTATTTCAACTCTACGGCATCCAGAAAGCTATAGTGTACTACAGCTTACGCACCAGTCGCTTCATATTCTTGATGCTATAAGTTTGGTGCTTTAGAATCAAACATATCCCTGATTACCTGCCTATAAGTGGTCTTGGAAATTTTGATTCTCTTGCAGAACAGTCTGCTCATTTTGACGTCTTTATTGACATTCGCTTGTGGGGTAAACAGAACTCATACAAACTGGTATCGTGTTGTCATCGAACTCGCGCGCATCACAAGGTTTATCCCAAACCGAATTATCATGTTGCTTTAGTTTACTCCAACACATAAGCTCAATAGCTATCTACCAAATTTCAACACTTTACAGCTTATGGGTATTCGGTTTGGCACGAAACCGGACAAAACCGAAATAGACCCCGTTCATCCCATCTTCAAGACTGTTCCACTGCCCATGTATCAGTGATCGACACGCAAGTTTCTCTATTACTTCTGCCCGTTCCCAGTATCGTACCGAGTCCAGGAAAATTTAATTTTGTTGATATTCTTACCCATTCAAGTGTGACCGATCCCCTACAAATTATGATTGCTGGGACCTGTGTGCCACTCATCTTTAGGTTAACACCGTCAGTCTGCCGAGCTCACTAGATTCGACATAGTTTAAGGTTAGGAGAACGCACACTCACTAGAGTGTTATCATAGAGTCATAGTGTGATCGGCATGCACACTTTAGTCGTCAGTTCTATGCTAAGCAACTATTCAGAAGAAACCGAGGATAACTAGGCAACTCAGTGAGAACGATCCGCTTCAGTTTGCCCAGAGGAACTCATTAAGCAACCAAATAAAGGTAGTTTATTGTGCTCAATGTGATTGGCATGGTGTGCGAAATGCATCCAGGAAAAACGTTTTTTCTTGAAATGTTTGGACAGCCCTTACTAATTCCAATTAGCCTTGAGGTTCTGGTAACTGAAAGCAGCACCATGAGAAATTCAAAAGTCATGGTTACATTTTGGATTTGATCGGAAGTATGTCAGAAAGGTATCTTATTGATAACTAATAAATGTCTTGCATTTTGGTTGTTTTTTCTGGAGTATTTCTTATAGAAATCTGCGCATTCTTGGCTCGTTTCACGCGGTAAACCTGTGGGACTAAATCAAAATTTAAACCCACAAATGTTAGTTAGTCAATTAGTTGGTAAGACAATTAGTTAGTTAGTTAGTTAGTTAGTTAGTCATTCAGTCAGTCAGTCAGTTAGTTAGTTAGTTGTTTGGTTGTTTGGTTGGTTATTTATTTATTTATTTATTAGTTAATTAGCTAGTTTGTTAGTTAGATAATTAGTTAGTCATTCAGTCATTCAGTCATTCAGTCAGTCTGTCAGTTAGTTAACTAGTTAGTTAGTTAGTTGGTCGTTTATTTATTCATTTATTTATTTAGTCATTCGGTCATTCAGTCATTCAGTCAGTCTGTCAGTAATTTAGTTAGTTATTTGGTTAGTTAGTTAATTAGTTAGTTAGTTAGCTAGTTAGTTACCAAGATCTACAACTCGTCCTAAATTTTGAGCCGCAAACAAATCCAAGCAAAGTGAGGTTATTTCAAATAACACTCCCAGCACTATATATTAGACATGGGAAGATTATTGAGGTGTTTTGTCCATGTGTGTTCTGTCACAGCCTATTAAGCGAATAAGCGAACTCAAGAGTCCATCCATACGAAACTACTCACAAGGTCGCTGAAAAATCTTCGATAGCCAGCAACCTGTTCGCCAAGTACACTGAGTTGCAGACCAGTTTGGTGTTAACCGAATTTCAGCTGAATCCGCACTTTATAAGCCTATCTACTAATTATGCATAGCATAACTTAGCATAACTTACGTCCGCAAACGAGACGCCTACCTTCAAAACCGTTGGTGAAATTACTGCCGTAACTCGTTATTTGGGTTACACAGAAAAGTCTCTTCTAGGAAGCGATTAATTCTTAGCATAGAAGCTTGTCGACTATGTGTTGTGAAGATAGAATTGAAAGTGTGGGAATCCGGTTCACCGCTGAATTATCGCACACTGGTAATGTTCAATATCCTTCGTAGGAACCTCAGCTAAAATTATTGCGCACCTAAACATGCACTATTTGTATTCTTCTCTTCAGTAAACCGCACACAGCCTGGCATGTTTTATTACACCGAAAACACTCAAACTTCCGTCCGACTGGTACATTTCATCGTTCTTTTTCTCGGTATCCGCTTTCCATGTCTGAGTGATTACGCACCGCGTATCACGTAACGGTCTACCTATCAGTGCATGTTACAACACAATGGTGTTTCTGGTACACTCTTAAGTCGGTACAGTTACAGCGTTATTCACAGTTTGTCTTCTGTTTCATGTGGTCCTTTGCGTTGATATCGTGTTCTACTACGGTGGAAAGTAAGCGACCAGCAGTCGCAAGAAAGCTCAAAACTAATCAAACTGCAATCCTAACTAAATGATCAGAGTTATCCTGGCATGGCCCATCATGTGAATAGAAAAGGTACAGTGAAAACGGTTATATTAACGGTAGGCTTGTCTGAGGTTTATAAAATGATTAATATGTGTCATTTCAACATACAGGTGTTTCTGTTTCCAAGGCAGACATTACGTACCCCCTCTTATTGATTTCAACTCAAAAATATCGCCCAATATAATGTGCGTTTGCGAAAAGATGTTCATTTGAAAAGCGATTTTCCGATTTTCAAGGCCGTACCTAGACCACACACCTTTTGTCGTGTTTTTTACTTGTGCTGTTGGGATACTTTAGTCGCGTAGGTGTCATAACTGAAAAGACACCCCATGGAGAGTTTTTGGACATGAATGTCTATCCAAGCAGGCTAGAGAGACAGCACGCATCGCCGATTTCAAGCGATTTCAAGCGCTGCTGTCGTGCTGCAGATTCTCAGAGAATTTTTGATAGTGGGGATAGCTTAATTTATTCGTAAGGATGCACTCCCTTGTCCTCCAGTTATCTTCCGAAGCCGACTTCCATACCCGTGTTCCGAAATCCAAGGAAAATACATATTGTACGAGATTAATAGTGTTATCCTCATCTGAACAGGATTTAGGAACACGGGTATGGAAGTTGGCTTCAGAAGATGAGTTACATGAGATGTTATTGGTTCATCGAAATTGTCCAGATAATTGAGCAACTGACTGGCAAACGAACGGGTAGTCGTGAACAGACTATGATGACGGTTGTTCAGTCTGAACACTCCATCCACACTTGCGTTAGGTCAAAACTGAAAGCCATGTCTTAAAACTTTGGAAGTAGAGCACAGCACCAGTGCTATTCTGTCTAAGTTAGAAGTTCCCTTCCATCTCGAATCGTTGTTTTGCTAAAACTGTGTCTTCTTCCTTGATTCCATTTGGCTTCAAAGATACTGTCTACAGGTGCAAAAAATCAATCATCCAGGTACTGGTGACCAGCAGTGAGTCAAAACGAATCAAGATACTTACTTGCAAACAAAATTAATACCGAAAGATCAGAGGGGAGCTACAACATGGACAGTGATCAGAAAAGTTCAAAAATGACCCCCAGGGGAACAGCCATAATGAGATCTCTGTAGCCACCTTGGGATATACCTGGTTCCGAGTTGCCTGCAATCATATGAGTAGTGCGTTACGTCTAATAAATCTATGCTTTTTAGATATGACAGGGTAGGGAATAGTCAAAAAATATCTGCCAGATATCTGTGTAGACGTTTCTACTCAGTGACTCAGGTGTATTGCATTCACCTAGTGGCATGTATAACCAGTACGGATGGTGAATCCCCTTGAACAAAGTCAGCTTGCTCAAGATCTAAGTTTGTCCACTCACCACCGAAAGTCACCACTGGATCGAGCGAAAGAATGCATTTTGTCTTTGGGAGGGACAGGTAAAGGATGGGTATTGCGTTGGACGATAGGTGGGATGAAGGGAACAAAAATCTACCAGGTACACTTGCTCGATGATGAAAGGTACTTCGTAAATGTAGGACTTTTCGCAAACCGACAAAGTACATCTTGGGTGACCGATGACCCTGACTTTTTCGGTGTTCCGGACCTAAAGCAACTTATAAACACAGGCAATGTGAGTTAAAAAGAAGCTGCCAGTAAAAGCTATTTGGAGGCAGTACTGAACAAAAGTTAATATAATCTTAAATATTCATCAAGTTTGTTGCTTGAGAAAACTTCTTGTCATTTGGGCGACAACTCATGCGACTTTGGAATAAGAAACGCGTGAGCATAGACACAGCGTGGTTGCACTCTGATAGCCTCAACTGCTTTTTGGTTCCGTTTATCTGAATTGATTGTGTATGTGGAACTCGAACTTAAGGCTATTGCATTGATACCACTGTATATTGTTCTTGTCATTTTCGGCCTAAAATTCCTGGGGTAGAACCTCTTCTCACATAAAGTATAACACGGAGATGGAGTCCACCTTGGGCAGGCTAGTTTTCATGACACGTAAGAGTGGCGCGAAATTAAAAACCACTATATACCAGATACCGATTTTACCGTCAGTAAATTACAAGTCGTTATATGCTAGAACAACCTCCTCAAGATTTAGTCGAAGCAGAAACAGAAATGGTCGACCGAACAGCAGCCCAAATCGGGTTTAGGAAACAGGATCGCATAAAGCGAATACCCCGTGAACTTTTTGGGGTAACAAATGATAGAGCTATTGACTCCGGTATCAAGAGCCACCAAGGGGTGGATCAGCACATGCGCTTTTCCATTTCAGGCAGCGACTTCTGAGATTATTGGAAGGCACAGCAACTGCCAATGTTCATTGTTGATGCACCTGAACAGTCATCTCCTGGTTGAGAGTATAAGAGACTGTGTGTATGGAATTAGATACAAAGCCTGTGCCAAATACTTTGTGAGGAAAAGGGCCGGAAGCTATACACCAGAATTGGTGAGGACAAGAGAAGCCGAAGCAGGCCACCAAAAAGTGCAATCAGATTTCAGGCGATGGTCAAAGACTGAGCGGTGACGGGACTTACGCTGGATATCGAACATGACATAGACCTAGACGGCGATTCACACCATAGAGACTAACTGTCGAGGGTGTGGAAATCCCCAGGCGCTACAGCCTCATCAGAATACAGGTTAGGGAGAGCTACTTTAGATAAACCGAGTTGAAACGTGGTGGGATGCGGCTGTCAGTCAAGAGAAGTCATTGGCAGAAATGTCCTAGATTCAAAATGGAGACCCCACTCTGGCTATAGTCCATGCCGTTATCCTCAACCCAAGTGTCGCTACTAACACACCCACAAAGATCAAAATTTAGGCGACATTCAGGAGAAACCCTCTCAAGAAATGAACCGGAAGAACCAGACCCCAGACCTGGTCCAAAATTGTGTAATTGGTCACAACATCTGATCTCTTAGTCGAACTCTGACTATGCCTTGTATTAGGGGGAGATCTTGCTGATTTGTTCTCCTTCTGCCATAAACCTTGACCAAACCTGTACCTAGACTCTTGACCTGATGAGGCTTTTTGTCAAAGTAAAAACTTTCCTCAAAAATAAATCTACATATGGTATTCCAAACTCTTCTAAAACGGCGACTTATTGATCGCTTCCAGGCGTCTTCTAATTGACTCACATTCTTCCGTTTGCTTGACATGATTGAGTGATTTGATTGCGTTTATTCGTTTATCGTAGCCAATATCACACACTGAAATTCCACCTTGTTCAGTCTGCAACTGTCTACTAGATGAAAGATTAACAGCCTATTTTCATAAAGGAAACTACTCACAAGGTTGCTGAAAGCTCTTCGACAGCCCACGACCAGTTTCGCCCTTCTTGGGGTTCATCAGGTAGGCGCAGTCCCCGATTTTCCGTCAACCTTATGTAGATCCGTGGCGCGTTTCACACATGCCAATCATGATCAAGGTGGTAATGGCTTGAAGGCGAATGTCGAAAAAGTCGTTTATGACCCCACCCCACCTCGAATTTTCCAAAAAATGTTGGTCGGAAAATTTTTTTGCTCGACGGAGCATTGTTAATTACTGTCGTGCATGTCTGCTCAGAAAATCAACCTTCCAACTTTAAAACTGTTATTATCGCATAAATTAGACTTTATCCTACCCTTCCCCCGAGAAATGCAAATCCTGGCGATGATATAAACCTTTCATCAACTGGCAGGCAATCGATCCTCTTGACGAACGAACCGAAATCACAATTTTTTCTGCCCCGAAACTAAACCCTGAAAGAGTCGTTTGTTATTCTTCATTGCTGAATCATCTAGGATAGTTTTGTCTCACAGTAACCTTATCAGTGCGATGCGGATGTTTCTAAATTTCCATCGGATCTTTTGGATGGAACATATGGCTTTCATTTCAGCGAAATAACCTTTGTCTTTCCTCGAGGTAGGGCTCATTGAAGAGGTTCAAGTTGGAAATGCTACTTACGAGTGAGGCATCAAGCCGTTTGGAGGCTTCTTCCATGCAGACGAGGATGACATTACACACGCTGCTCTGACAGAGCATATGCCCAGTCAACAAAACAGGTTTTCCTGGAAGTGAGGTGCCTCTTAAATGACGAAACGAGTCAGGTAGAAAAAGATCGTATTCATCTTCACCGGCAGATTTTCAGAACAGCTAAAGCCGTTAATTTATAAGTCATGGAAATTGTCCACAAGAACTTTTGGGGGCCCAATATTCTGTCAATGCTGAATCATTTTTTGACCCCTTTTGTCTTACAGACTGCGTGACAAAAGCTGTTCGCTGGAAATTTGTTATAAAATCTCCCGGATAATTATAGTGAACAAGAAGTCTAGGAACCCCACAATCACCTAGAACTAATTGAAGTTGCCCGATGGGTTTCCAGCCTCCCGATTGGAAAGTCCTGACAGGGCGGGCCAATAGGCTGACAAAGCCACGACGGTCACTGCGTCGTCGTTCCAGGCTTTGTGCAGACCAATTATAAGGCTAGTTTGGAGGTGATAATCAGACACATCCAGCTTAAGCTTGTTGTAACACGCTCATCAACGCATGTCAGATTTCCGGGATTAAGAACTCAGCATTATCAAGGACATGCACTGTTGTTGAGCCCTAATAAGAGCAGACCTCAGGTTCATTGGTTGCCCGCTTCGCTGTGGAATAACCAGGATAATTGCACTACCGGTTTTGCCGTTCTTGGAGCTCATCAGATGGTTGTTTCCGTCATTCTTGCCTTCTACATGGAAGACAGGTTGCATGCAACTGGCGGAACACATACATTTGCAAATTAACTCGGTGTTAACGACATACTCGATCAAATCTCATTACTAGTTATCGCACTTCATTGATTACGTGCAGTTTGTTATTCATGCAGAACTCGGGGGAACTCGGGGACTACGCCTACATGATGAGTCCCAAGAAGGACCAAACCGGCACATGGTCGTAAAAAAACATGCGTAGTGTGTTATGTGAAGAAAAAAAACATTGCCATATCTCGATTATCGTGTCAACTGAAACAGGAACACATTCAATTGAAGAGATCCATTTGAGTCTTGCGTTAAAATTGATCAACTCCGCCGGTAAATATTACGGCTTTCTGTTTCCAAAATGTGGCCTGTTTTTTTGGTCGGTGCAAAATCAGTGTGAACGAAACATCATCATGTCCACTAGACCAGCTGAAGAACCAATATCACAGCATTTGGCACTTAGCCTAGGCTGTCAAATTTCCATTATTAGTTGGGCAACCATTCAGCCAACCATTTGAGTTACCGTTTGGAACCTGGACGGGAAACAACATGATTACATATAGAGTCTGTCAAGCGCTTTGGTTTTGAACTGTGCACATCCATACTAGTCACTTGCCTGTTTTCCTACCTCACTATGATTTTGCTTAGTTTGCCCCGTTGATGCAGCTGTGCCAAATTGTTATCACAAAAATTAACTGAACTGATTTCCGTCTGGAAGGTAATATTGGCTGTCGGGAATTTTGATAGATCATCCGTATGCCATGTGGCTGTTGTGCACTACCATAGAGCAGAACGGACGAAGGACGACTGATTTCCTGTCTGCAATCTCGTCCTACGGAAGCTGCCTGACAAGATAAATTCGTATGCGTTGAATTGTTTCAGGAGATGCACGAAGGGTTTTGTCGGATCATGAAACCTCAAATAAGTGTAGAGGAAACCGACAGACAGCTATTTAGTAAACCGAATGTTGCCCTCTGGAGTACCTGCTCATTAAAAAGTTTGCGAAGACTTTTTGTTCGATTGGTGGGTTGACCAGCTGCTGACTTACCCAAACAATCACGTGCCTAGTCAGTTCATGTCTGAGTATTCATCAGTCCTCTCGGACGGCCTGGTAAACACAAGGCCGTGGCGTGAATCCTTGCAGGACATATACAGTTGAGCTGTGTTCGGATTTCGAAAAGCACTGTCGAATCTACACGTATTTAGATGCTTCAGATTGGCGCAGAACTTGATTTGTAAGCAACAATCTTAAATTTTGCTGCCCACACACAAGAACTCATTTACGTGGCAGTCAACATGATTTCATTTTAGGCTTTATTAAATTAGCAGAATTAGCCGAATTACAAGTATTCAGATGTGTTTCATCCTGGCTATAAAGTTAGTAGTAAAACTGGTTGCCCTATCACCGTTCCTCGTCCGTTCAAACACTTATCGTATCTTGCAACACAGGACGATAACACGTCCACATTCTGGAATTTTGAATTCTTTGTAATCGTGTTTACTGTGTCTTGTCTGACACCCCCATCTCCAACACGCCTGCAGCCAGTATAAAATACGGTTGTATGGGACCGTTAATTCATCCTTGAGATTTCCCACTGAAACAGAGAAAGACGTAAATAGATTGGCGCAGATTTGTGCCATATTACTGGAGGTTCTGGCATTATCACAGTGATTTTTAAAACCTAGCTTTACGGTCTTTTTTGTCCTTCAAGTTTTTGTCTTTCGGCAGCGGCAGGCTTTAGCCGAAATCATTGTGGTGAAACAACTGACGCCTTTGCTACACGCTTTCATTCACGGTCATTGACACTCTGCACTTTGTCTGTCAAGTGGAACTGCCACACGTTTTGTCTGTTGTTGCATGTTAGGTTATGGAAACATATTTTCCACGGTGAGAGACCGGAGTATTTAGAGAGTTCACGCAACGAACGGAGAGTGGGAATACATTGAGAAACCATCTTAAAACCCACGCTGATCAACAGTCAAACGCTTGCATAATTTTAAATCACCTAGTAAAAGCAATCTTAAATCGATTCACTGCTGTCATATCATAAGTTTACACACTGACTTTATCAGTTCACATAACCTCTTCGGGCATTCTAAGAAATTATGACCGACGCCTATTTAACGATCGATATAAATCAATTCTAGCTCGTTCCTAGAATAGAACGTGTCCTCGTGATCAGCTGAATTCGTTCTACCCACAAAGCTTTTTTCCTTGAACCCAAAACTTATTTTGAAAGACAATTTACACTTGTATAAATGTGGTTGACTGGAAATCAAGTCGGTTTATGGAAACATTGATCCTGATTCACACCATCTCCCAGAATTGTCTCAGATGTTTACAACATCAAGCATCGCAGCTGTGACCTTTAAAAGCCTTCGAAAACCAGCAACTTTTGTGCATTCGGTTTCGCAGTTCTGTTGGTTTGAGAAATTTCTGTAACATGGACCAAATTGATTTCTTTAGGACTATTATATATATATATATATATATATATATATATATGCACGCAAGTCTGCAATTCACTTTGTTTCCAACGCCAACCGCAGAATCACTTCCGTTATCAAAATGCAATCAGCAACCTTATCATAATTGAAGGTCAGTGTTCCGGACATCTGGGTGAGTAATCATCATCTCACCGTCTTTGGAGACCTAAGTGGACAGATGAACGCAAGGTTAAGTTATCGGAATACCATCAGCTCAGACAGTGAACTGCCTCAGATTGCAAAACCCGTATCCGACGTTGGACACAGCACCCACATTAAATTCCGTAGAACGCCGCTTGAGAATTGCCGTCTCAAAGGGCGTTACAAGTGACAGTCAACTATGAAGTTGACTTGATGGTTGGACGCGGTGAGTGAATGCTTAGAGTTCGCGCTTCGGATTAAATAGGGCATCATTTCTAACCAAGCCGGATACCAGCAGGTTGCAGAAATCTGGCCGCACAGAAACCTCCGTTTATTACAAACACGATGAAACTACATCACTTTGTTTCGTATCAAAACTCGAATTATCGAAAAGCTTACTGGTCTTTTTTTTAAATTTCGATCTACTTACTACGGAAAGTTTGACGCGTAGACAACAGAAGTCTGAATAGTTGGTTGAAAATAGTTCAAGTCATCCTCGAAAGTGCAAGACTTTTTAGTCAAGGTTAACACAGCGTAACTCAATTAGAAAGGCGCATCAGGAAAAGTCGAATTGAGTGAAATAGTTTGTTCCGTGGTGCACAAAAAGACCATCCTGTCCGCCAATATTTGTTTCGTTTTTCAAGAAATATTTTCCAGCTCTCCACCGCATGTATGAATGATGTGACCTCTTGTAACTTGACGTGGAACACACACTTTTCCGAAGAGAAGTTCATTCAGTTATCAGGGGGCTGATATCCACCCAGTAAATATGTAGATTTTCCTCGGCTTTCATTCCGATACGTTCAGCAAATGTGCAGAGCCTCACCCACGTTCCTCATCATTACTTCCGTCATAAGCGATGATATTTTGTGATTTTTGTTCGGCCGAGGACCACATCCACCAGAAATGAAACCATGAACTCACAAGAACAGTTCTCTGCTCAGTTGATGCAAAGCCACCAGAAAGGGTCACACAAGCTAGGACCATCGAACGATATTGTCCCACCTTGAGCAGTTTTGATGAGACTTATTTTAAAAATCCCTCAGAGCCTCTACAAATTCCTTTGCTGTACGGTTATTGCGTATGCGGATGACACCTATCCAAACCCATATCCAGGGTAACCATGAGTTCGGTTCTGGAGTGACAGATGTTTGTACCCTTCTTCACTCACTCTGCTGGCAAACTCCGTGCAATTTCAACCAGACCGTTAGCCCTACCATAGATCCGCCAGTCCTTCAGAAACAGAACGGAGCTGACTCATAACGAAATAATGGTCATGAACTACTGGGGTTTCTTTCTCACATGCTGTCCCTGCTATCTAGCCCTAAAATAAATGGCATTGTTGGGAAATCTAGTATTTCCAGATGTACACAACAGAACCTCATGAACCTCTCAACGTTAAGCAAGAAGACTCCGGATCTCATGACAAATGTATCAAAGTTGGGAGGACAGTAAGTGTTCTCATCGTGGCCATCTGATGCGTTTAAAAGACATCCAATAGGATACCACTGGTAGACAAAAAAGCACATATTAGCTGAGTTTCTATTGGCTACGAATCTGATGAACGAGAGTTCTGCAAGCATGACGCCTATACGCAACACCCTCAGTTCAACTCGAGGGTATAGCTTAAGAAATGTGCAGAACGGCACTACTGAAAATTATCTTAGACTGATGAGCCCATCATCTGTTCAGACTGCTCGACACAGGGGAGGGGAGGGGGGACAAGACGCAACAGTGATTTTCCATCATTAAATGTTGCATTCTGTTCCTTTCGTGTTAATTGTTGAACTCTTGCCTCGCATGTCACATGTGCAGGATCCAAACCTTGGCACTACCAAGGATATGCACTGCTGATTAGCTCCAGTAAGAGCGAAACCCGAGTCCAGTCCTCTCCACTTCTGTGTGGACCCACCAGAATGAATCCCCCAGGACAGGAGGACGACTGTCCAAAAGAGAATGATGTGAGCATGAACTACTGAACTGTTCTCAAAGCCCGTAGTCCCATTCTGCCACCCGACTGAGATCCCCCAAAGTAGGTCAACGTAGCGAACGTGTAAATATGCATACTCTCCACAGTTACGTTGACAACCTAACTACAATGAGGCTGGAGAGGCTTCAGTTAAAGTGAAGCGGTAAGTAGACGAAATACACTCACTTGTAAACAAATTCGGTTTTGCGAGAGACTCACCTGGAACCCAGCTGAATCTCGTTTATGATGTTTCTAAGTAGTAGACGGTTTTAGGCGAAATTTTTGGCTAAATTATCATAGATATCTCTCTGGACAAGATAACATTACCACTTTTTGGTGTCCTCCGAACAGTCGATCACAGTAGTAGTTTTGTAACTTCTAGTTTCATGCACTAATAGACTGGATGACTAGCAATAATCCACTTCACCCCCTAGGGATATATTTCCGACAAAAAGTACGGAATGTCATATACTTCTGTCACAAAGTGCATACCAACCCACCTTTAGTTATGCGGCGTAGTCAGCGGCACTCTATGAAAGCAAAACACCGCCGTACGGGAAAGTCTCTTCTATAAATAACATTTGTAGATGGTGCTCGTGTGTAGTGGGACAACTAACATTGACCGTCCATAGCAAGACCATTAAATACAATCATACCCGTATTGACGCGACATTGAAGTTTTTTCTTGCCTGAGTAGCCAAACCATATAAACAATGTATAATCATCGTACTGACATTAATTCGTGCTCAAATGTCAAAAATGTTGCTTTGTGTGTCACTCAACTGTATTCCACACAGAGGGATATCGACGTTTATTCTACGATATGAGTTGTATTAGGTTCAGACATGAATGTGTGTCAAATCTATCACTGAAAAACACTTGTTTAGTTGCACCAAGACAGAACGGAATATTTGTTTTCGTTGTAGTTGAAAACCACATGACTGCTTTATGGGGAGTCGTCCCTGCGCATCAAGCCGTTGCAAGTATTGGACATTGAAGGATCTGAGGCTGTTGGATTCTGTTCAAAGGACATGAAGCTGAATTGGATGCATGGGGCGTGAGTAAGTACGCATCTGTGTTTTGCGTCCTCGGTACGCTCGAAGTCAAGATGCGGGAAAGTTGGCGTGTGCAACACGAAAAGAGTACACAAAGTGGGACCATTTCATACACTTTCCTCAGTTGCAAAGAAGCGATGCGCACAAGTTTGGCACATTGCTGGATGAACTTCACTCATTCACACAAACCAGGACAAGTATATATTGACGACCAGACCCTCCTGAGTGCAGAGCGGTGGCCTGTAGAGTGTAATCAACAATGCCTCAACGTGGTTCAGTGTTAACGTGGACTAGGTTGGATTAGAAGGGGAAACGTCGAGTTAGTGTTGACGAAATGGCCAGCTTCAAAGATATGTCTAGTAACTGATGATGATAGAGTTCAACCAGGTGTCCGTCTGATGGCCTGATTCACCTATCATTCGAGTGCTAAAACCAAAGTTTCTACCGTTCGTCCCAAATGCATTTCACCGCAACAGCAGCAGGTGGAACTAAGGCTACAACTATGGCGAGGTTGAGAGAACAGACAGCACTGTTTTGTTTGCTGCTAGAGGTACGTTTTGTGCGCATTGGAACAATATGGGTTGAGCCACACAGGGCGGTTTGAAGCACTATTTTTGTTGAAGTTAAGAGACTGTCGCCGTTGAACAGCGGCTTTCGGTGGGCCATCATTTTTGACACACTGGGATTCGGTTTCTTGCAAGATTTGGATAAATGTTAAATGTCTCTGAGTAGATTTGCTGTGACTTTCTCTGCAACAATGGGAGCGCCTTTGACAAGCTATCCGGATTGCATATTGATCGTGCTCTATCTTAGAACGTCTCAATCAAAGGTTATTTGTACTCGTATAAGTTAAGGTACGACCCAGTCCAAGTGGCTTCTGCATAAATTGAGTGCCTTGTGGACACATCAACATCAACTGGAATGGCGGGTCTACCTTCAAATTCACTTTCAAAGATTGACAAAATGTTTGGATGGAGTGAATTAAAGTGAGCCACGAGGTGTTGGGCATCGTTTTCATCTTTGAAGAATAACACAATATTATAAAGACATCCTTTGAAAAGGAAAGAAGTTTAAAATGAGTCCCGACTTCCCCCTCCGGTTTTTACCCAAAAGTTGCGGCCGTTTCGGTGCCTCCCGATCAAACTAAACAGGCTGCAAAATTTGCAAGTATGCTGTCAAAAAGCAAGCTACATCCTAACCAGATTTTGAGCCCAGTCGGTGGACTTCAGGGCGCCAAAACCTTAGAGCTCTGGTTGGTTGATAGGATTTGTCTAGATTTCACAGTAGTTTGGAAGCAGAATCTCAACCAACCACCTCCACTTTTAAGCGTTAAAGCTGATCCTGCTCTCAACTGCAAGATGTTTGAGACCGATTGAGTAGTCATCGTTTCAGACAGGTTTGGTACACAATCGATGGATTTCTTACTGGGCAACATTAAACGCATGAAGCACAACACATTAACCAAATCTATGGTTGTTAAGCAACCAGAAGCGTCCCCCGCTTCTTCCCGAATCGCCTTCTTAGCGGTCAATTCATTCCTCAAATAGAGGATCCACCCATCGTTTATCTGATATTCGCCACCGCGCATGGCATCCCAACCACGATCTTTAGTCCGCACTGCCGATCTCGAATTACTCAAAGTCAACGCGATGGAAGTAAAATAAGCCCGATGGAAACAGTGCACAGACAAACAAATACGTAAGTCAGAAATATTGCTTTCCACAAACCGCTGTTCTAGTCAACCAATAGAAAACTATGAGCTATTGCAGCGTAAACTATTTATCGGGTGGACTCCCAAGTGAAGGAGAACGTTGTCTCTTAGTGGAAGGATTGGATTTCCCAATTAATAGGAGAGTCATAAAGGTAGAACAGGTCATTTCCAATGTTGAGTCCGTGTTTCAGAAGCTTCCTTCAACGGAAGAAGAGAAATTACGTGTGCAGTTGGTTACAGTCCTAAAGCCCCAGCAACCAGGAGTTCCAAACATTGCACGAACAAAACGTAGAGTCCTAAACAACTCAAAACACGTAAAAAGTATAGCAATCACAAAGACCACGGTCGTCATGAGTAAGAGTGACTATATACAGAAAGTCAGACAATTCCTAGCTGATAGGCTTTACTGATACATAACAACAGGGCGATTACATCAATAATGAATGAGAGTAAAGTTGTAGTGGGAAGGTATATAAGATTGGTGATAAATCATCTGGGGGAAGACAACTGGCATTCGTTGTACCAAAAAGTACGATCCAACCACGACTTTATGGGCTACCTAAAATTCACAAGAAAGGTGTCCCCATACGACCAGTAGTGGATGGCATAAGTTTACCACCACGTGAGCTGGCCAGATTTCTGGCAGGTGTCCTTAAACCACTTACCGACAAGTCATCCACATACATCCAAAATTCGTACGGCTTTGCTGAAACGGTGGCTGTTTCTTCGGCAGAGATAGACGAAGTTCTCGTTCGCTTATCTAAGTTCTCGAGTTCACCACTGAAATCCTGGCATACCGGCCAGGACTGTCGGAACCAGTGTGTTAGAAAAAATGCGCTGACCTGTATGCTACGACGGTATCTATGCTAAAAGACCGCCTGAAAGATCAGGCTCATCCGAAGAACCTTAAAAAATCAACCAAAAATGACCTCCTTTGACGCCACAAGTAGGTAGAAACACTATCCAAAATACTAGTATCGTTTAAGTCATGAAAGCAGAGAAATGTGCGCAGGAAATCGATTTTTTCAGTAGGTTCAAAAATTTAGGACGCCACAATCAAATACAAGTCGTCTAGCAAATTTTCTACTTTTTGTAACTTTTCATTCCCATAAGTGAAGTCCACTTCTTCCACTTCTTCGAACAAAAAACACACGTTCAACATCCTTTTCCAAACCGTGTGTGCAATTGATTCAGCTCTCAAATCGTATATTGATTTTTGCTCATAAAACGATGCCGCAGTAGTGGAAAAAGACAAACCGCCTCGACGACAGGATAATTCATTTCTTGCTTTTATGCGTGAAGACCAGTCATGTTGATTATGTGGTCTGATTTAAAACTAAATGAAAGAATGTTTGAAACAATTAGAGCTACCATAAACTGCTCAGTCTGTCTTACCCCCAGGAATATCGATCAACTATTTAATTTGGTATTCTACAAAACACCACCCCCTTCTGTAGCTTAAGTTGCCTGGAAAATGAGTCATGTCTGTGATGCTGAAGCAAAATTACTGCTATGCTATAAACTTTTATAGCGAAGAAACAAGGGTCAAGCCAGTTGAGTTGTTCAGCATATTCTGACGGATTCGCAGTAATCAGTGTGTCATTTATCCTTTTCTACATTTTCTGGATAAATGACAATCCAACTCGACAACATATTTTTATACGTCAAAAAGTAAGCAGCTTAATCCACACGATTCAGTCGATCGACGATCGATCAGCCGTGACCACAAGACTGCCAACTACCCTGCATTTGTTCTAGATGTTTTCCCCATCGTTTATGCGTGCCATTTCATAGTACTTTATTTTGTGGTTGTCGAAGTCTCTCAAACTATTGTGAAAGAGAATCGTCTTCTGACGTGCGTTCTCATACGCATAGGGAAAGGAAAAACGCTGAAATGTTGGTTGCATTGAGTAAAAGCAGCAAGTATGCCCTAAAGTTTAAGTCTCCACATGGAAATCCGGATGATGCTTGAGCGCATGAAAAAAATGAAGTAGCACCATTTGTAATGCTGTGAAAGCAATTTTTATGCATCTTGATAGTGACTTTTTTTCCGAATCCAGGTTGATGCACAAAATGTGCATCATATTATCGGTGTTCAACGGATTTCGAACATTGCGGTTACTAAATTCCCCGGAACCTTGAGTAAAATGTCATTTGTCGTTTTTTCTCACACAGCTGTGCGGCAGCAACAAATGAGATTGAAAAAAGTTCAGAACACTTTTATTCCAGATATTGTCTCTGAGAGTCGAAAGTCCCAGATTTCGAAATGCACCAAAATTTCCGTACACGTTTACTTAAGTGATGGAAACGATGGAGATTTAATATTCTCAACAGATGATCCTCATTGGTTCCCAACAATGGCCTAGTGAGCTGCACAATCGGCGGTAACAATCTCACAATATCACTTACTGAAACAACATTCTCACCTTTCAGCACTACGCGACTTATGCGAAAAACTCTTCGCGCTCATTTCCCTCGTCTAAATGTTATCCCCTCAACCTGCTCCATTCACCACCCGAACTCTGTTCCTTGCTCGCACACACCAATCGATCGATGCTCGCTAACGTGAAGGTAGCCAAGTTGCAGCAATGACGCATTGTGATTGGTCGCTTCCTTGTTAATGGTCAGGCTATGTCACACCTCCTCAAATGTGGCCTCGGCCCACAGCCGTAATTTACAGATGACAAAGTCATCTGTGGTCTAATCGATCGAGCAACACATGGGCGACGAATTAGGAGAGGACGCAAATTTGGGCCAGTCTACTTAAAGCAGGCTACTCTGTCCTTACAGTCATTGTTGTTAGGGTTTCGAATACACAAAACATGCGATAGTTTACAAACAAACAGAAGCTCAAGTCGTGACTCTTCCACTGTTGAGTTACACTGACATATTAGAATACGGATACGGGGCGTATTCGGACTTGCCTCCTGCCTGTAATGACTTGAAAAAATTGTTACTTCAAAGTCTTTTCAAAAGCGCTCCATGATTAGTGAAAAAAACTTTAAATGAGCGAACCAAACGTATCAAATCATTTGTTTTAAGTCCTTTTTCCTGCGGAATTAATGACTACTGATCAATGAAAGACTAACCTACAGGATTCATTAAAAACAACGACCGAAATTCCAACCACGTATGGAGTGATCTTAGGTGTGCTTCTTGGTCCGTCAGATGGTCGGGTATCCGATCACTGTACTCTCACCTGATGAGTCCCAATAGGGAAAAAACCGTTTGTGAGACCGAGATTTTTTTAATATAAACCGTGTCTTTGCTTTTACCATGTCGACCATTATTAACGTGAGAAAATATGGACGTGCTGATCAAGGTTTCCTCCCATAAGTGAAGTCGATTGACACGGAAACGCTGCGAGGTACTGTTGCACAGCTTCCTCATCTCCCTTAGGGGATCATCGGTACGAAACTTACGAACCTCAGAGGGTATTCAGACCACAGACCTTTGGGTTAATATTTGAAGACTGTATACTATACCATATACTCTACTACCATACTATTGTAAAGTATATGTATTCAAGGGACGAGTGGCGTTATATCTTGCCTAAGTGCGGGTAAATCACACCGCCGGTCATCCACTCGTTGCCGAACTCACTCAGCTACAAGCCGGAATGTCGTGGGTTCTACTCTCCATGTGAGATGTGCACTGCTGATGGTTTTAACAGAGATGAAACAACTGCGCAGTTTTTAGTGAATTATCAGCTGCTACTCAGGTGAAACTGCTCTATTTTATTTCCGATCTCCGAAATATTGTGATTGGCTTCCTGTTATGGATTCAAGTGATCGACAGTATCAAAGCCAGGCATCATCAGATGTTTACCACGTTCAAAGATGAACACCAATAAAGGTTGATCACCTGTCAGTTGCTTGAGACAACTCAATGGTTAAGACACGAACTTAATGATCGGAAGGTCCTTGGTTTGAACCCAACCCCGGACATTTCGATTGCTCCTGTATAGGCTTGGGCAGCCTGACAGTATCTTAGCCCTCGTGCTTCCCTCGGGTGGCGTGGCAGCTAGGCACCAGAAGAGTGTTATAGGTGAACGATTATCATCATTTGTTTTATTAGTTGCTTTGACAATTTTGGCTGGTTTTATTTCGTGCAAGTTCACCCAGGCAACTCTCTCCATAAATATGCCTTGACCTGTAACACACAGACGAGCCATCGAAAACCCCGTGCAATTTGGATTCTCTGTTGAGCTCAGTCTGCGCATCGCATCTTAGTTGGGTTACCGCCCAGTTATCATCAGTACGCCATCCATCACCGTTGTTTTCCACAGAGCTGCAGAGTGCCGGTGAAGAGGAAGGCGAGCTGTTCTTTCAGGTCGGAGCTATCTTGTAATGGATCTATCTCTTAGCTCTTTCCATTTAGGCGATGGCTGTTGCTTAAATCCTGAGGCTATTGAACAATTTTGAACGGGTAGAATTGCTGAAGGCAACCATGAGATTTAAGACCTTACAATCCGGAGCAGATACTAAAGGGAATTAACCGAAAACAACGTGCTGTTTTAAGTCAAATTGAAGTTCGTGCTTGTAACAATGCTACAGTTAAACGCAGAGACGTGTCCTTAAAATTCAGTAATTTAGCAACCTATGCTGTGACTGATTCCCTTACATCCTTCTGGTGAGCCCCAATAAGGAAGGAACTCCTCGCGCGACAATATCCTTAAGTTTACTATGTAACATTTCATTTGAAAAATTCCGGAAATATCATAGCAGCCGTGTTAGATTAGTTAAATGATATATTTGGAGTTTCAGTGCTGGTAAGCGTAAATGTTACATCCAAATCAAGGTGATCCACAGAATGAAATGCCAACACAAAGTACACGATAATGATCAATTTAGTAACCCCAGTGTTGGAGATGAGATTGCAGAAAATTCGTGGCTGGATCCTATCCCGCAAATGAGTTCAGTCTAGTTTGGAAATCCTTGAAGCTTTGTACAACTGCCTGACCCTTATTGGGTTGCGAATCTAATGGATATCTGCGACGATTCGACTCAGCGACTTTCCGGTTGAGTTTCTGAACAGTTCAGTAGCCGCGGGTGGTCAATCAACCAATATGTTAGCTTGACATTTCCCAAAGTGACAAAGGTTCAACAAAGACATACACGTAACTTGCGCAGTGTTTTATTTTCCGAAATTTTGAACTTTGAATTCTTTCCACAATTTTCTGGAAAACCAAAGCGAGAGTGAGACGCCTGTATACTTAGTTCTTGAAGCAATATTCGGTGATGCATGCAGATTGAACAGATCCATCTTTGTCGGGATGCGGAAGAGGTTTAACTCAGGAACTTCTGGACAAATTATCCAACCGTAATATGCATTAGCATCTTGTAAATGCACTCTAATGTTATCCTAGAATGTTACCAGCACAGTTCAAAAGGTAGGATCTAACGACAGGCGGAGAAAACTGTCTTACCTGCTATCTTTGGATGATATTTCCTACTACATTATGGACGGCAGAACTTCTTAACTTAGAAACTGTGTGGGTGCACACAGATACAATTGATCTGGAATGACTTTCGGTATGACATTTGTGCAGGCGGAGGAACTAGGTATGTTGTCATAACATGAAATGTCACAATGGTATTTTTAAAGTAGAGTGAACTTTGAAAATGTGTTCAAATGCGGGACCCTGTCTGTATAGGAAAAGTCATATTCTAGCTGATTTAAATGCTTCGCTTACACGTCGCGCTCAGTGGAGCTTTGTAAACAGACTTAGTTTTGTAATTTGTTCATTCTGACTTTGTGATTCAAATCGGTTACAAATACTCGGTAAGGTGAGAATATGGTTGGCCCTAAAAATATGATCGTTTCAGCATTTCGAATCAGTATAAGGTCATTCAAGAAAGGCTCTTGACCACAGATCATGTAGTTGCATTTGGCTCAACGGTTCACAAATATCGAGGCAAAATTAGTTCATCTGAAGGCTGTCTTTTCCCTCCTCTTGCAATACTCAACTTTGCACAATTGCAAACCTAAGGGTAGGTGATTTGTGTTGAGTCACGTGACTTCTCCTGTCCGCATTGGTCATGTGCGACTATGAGTTTCTCTATGAATAGTGCTCATCATGTGATAGAATTGGGATTAGCCGTGTGACAATTTGGCCAACAGGTTTGCAATGGTAAAAACAGGTGACTGCTGGCCACACCTGTGGGTAGTGTTTGTGTACGGGAACAATACGTGTATAGAGCTTCTTGGCCGATTAGTCGTACGAACTGCACCAGTAGTTGGGCTGATGTAAATTCTGGTCCGGAAAGTAAATCTAGGCCCACCTAGACACCTTCAACTTGAAACTAAACTAAGTGATCACCTGGCATAAAACAACGTGTCCTACCACTGCTGTATTCGACAATACGCACTGGAGCCGATGTTCTTCTTGTCTTCTAGTCTTTTGTTATTGCCATACAGCTGTCAATCGATCTGATCACGTCCGTTATGGTTCTAAGCTCACTCGCGTTTACTATGGGGACAGAAAAGTTTCACAAGACGTCAGACTGATTCTTTTAGTGGAGGTTTCGTCCTTTAATTAAAATAGGCCATGTAGAAAGCTGAGAAACACTGTACAGCTGTTTCATCCTTTCTGAGGGATCAGTAGCAGCGCGCATCTCATGGAACTCTAGGGAGTCCCGAACCACTCGACTTCCCACCTGGTAGTTTGAACACTTAGGCGTTCGGCTACGAGCAGCTGATCAGCAGTGTGATTAACTGGCACCTAAACAGGGTATAGCACCACTAATCCTTTGCTTATGGGATCCGCATCACGTGGTCACACTTGTTAACCGGCTGATCGAGTGACAACTTCTCAGATGGAAGTTTCTTGATTCTAAATAAGAATGAAAAGCTCTACGGTACTTCTCGGCTTTTCGGTGCAGATTGGTTGACATGATGAAATCGTCGTTAAAAATTCCCAAATCTCCTCACATCTAGTTGAGGTGAAACTGTGGTTCAGTTGTACTTTCCATGAATCTGTATTTAAAAGAAAATATAGCTTGATATCGAAGAAGAGTTTGGCGACACTGTTGGTGTAGTTGATGCTTTGGTTGCTCGCAATTCTGTTGCCTTTCGATCTAGTACCTGGTGTTGATTCTGTTCTTCTATTCGTATTGTATACAACGTGATTCCCCGTTTTGTCGTCTCGGTTTTTCGCCCATACTGCCTTTCTTGTTTTTGATCTGAACGTAAACCGCTCTTTGATCTTCTCATCGCACTTCGAGTTTAAATCAATCACGTTGGTTTCGCCATCTTGTGGAGTAGGTTTGTATAGGATCCCGTTTGGAATTAGCAGTCCGTAAACCGGTGTATAGAAGCCAGTGTAATCCCACGGTTTGAGGTTTGTATGATTTTATTATTCATAGTGCTGCATTTGTTGACAAACTTCCATTTGAATGATTTGACTTTTGGGGTTTTACGCGCAACCCAACGTGTCCCAGCTGATTGCTGGGAACAACCAATACCTGGTGAGCTTATAATCCCATTGGTCCCACACTTGACCTCGCCTTCTGATCCGCTGTTTTGGTTGTTGGCTCTGTTTGAGCTCGCCGGTTGAGATAGGAATCCACTCAATCAGCCGTGCATAGATTCCCTCCATTTCAATATTATGGTGGGCACAGTTAGTTGAGGTGTAATGTGCTTCCGGGAGTTTCCTTCTCTGTTACGTAAATCCACGAACAACACTCTTCTTGTATTCCAATTGGACCGATGATGTTCATGGTTTTCATATATCTACTTAGAAGAGTATTGAGTGGGTGAGTCAGAAATCGGAATATCTCACACAGGTGAAGACACCCAAAATAACCTGACGACCACACACGCCTTCCTCTGTGAACAAGATGCGCAGGGCAACGGAAATCGCCAGATCACATGACAATAATTTCAGCGGTGGCCCCATATCCTTCGTGCTTGCTGAATGATTGAGGATCCATTGTCCACATAGATGGTCACAGGTTCAGATCTCCTCAGGACTTGATTGGAGACGCAGCTAAGTTTTCTCACAAGGAATAAACAAGTGTGTACTGCTTTTCGAGTACAACTGAGGACAACTTCACTTTCAGGATTAGAAAACGAGGGAATTCATGCGGCATGGAAGTGATCAGGTTCTACTCCACGTATAAAATTAATCTACGTTGTTTGAACAGGTTCTTTTCAGCTCAGACGATTTCGTCCACTTCGTCCACTGGAACAATTCCCGTATTCCCATGAAACCAGCCTTTTACTGCTGGGTCGTTTCATATCAAAAGATAACAAGATGTTCCAGTGTAGGTGGAGTGTTTTGATTACCCGTCCGAGGCAAGGTGTCAGATTGAAGCAAGCCCAATTCTCTTTGATTTCTCAGTTCCGGTTTTGAATGGGAAACACAGACTACGATTACTTATGAAATGCAACTTGTGGTTTGTCGTTCGGATTTTTCATACCAAGTACCGAACATAGGTTTCTGACATGCAACTTGCCTCAGGTAACGATTTTCCTGTCCCGGTCCCGTTGTCAACCGAGACAGATTTGTACATGATTTCGCAACCACACAACTTGTTTCACATGACAGACATATGTGGATAATTGTAGGAACAAAGCGAACATCAACCAGGTGTGTAGGTTTCAAACACGAGAGACTTCACATTGTTGAAAAGCAGGAACAATAAAAGATTGACTATAATGAAAAAACTGTAACCACCCCTCTTGAAGTGAAACTCTAGACGTCGACATTAAAACTAGAAGACTGGAGGCTGTTGGAAAGTCAACAATGAAGAATATGCAGATATAACTTTATTTCCTCAGCTGTCGCTACGACAATTTCGGTAAGAAAGTGCGTAAAGTGTGTGTCTACAATGAAAAGAACCTACTTTTCGATTTTCCATATAAAGCTCTCTTTTCCTAGCCTCCTCAGTCAAGTTATCGCACGGATTACTTCTCACTTTGCACGTGATTTGTTTAGGAAGCTGCCTTTTGTCGGTAGAAAACTACCACTTCAACCTTGTCTAAACCTTAACCAAGAGAATTTTTAGAAATCCTCCAAGATTCCGTCAAATATATCCTGGTTCGTAGGTGCATGCTTTAAGGCCTATGAAAGCTATTTATTTTAGAATTATGTTATTCTAACTTTGGGGGGAAATTGCTTGTAAGTATCAGATGGAGATTTACGCATCCACTAGAGGGTCCATACGGAATTTTAGTGTTTACTCCGCGTCCCATACAGTTGTTCAGCCACTTCCCACATCGTCTTTCTAATGGAATTTTCGATTTGGCTGGCACCAAAGACGGATAATCCCACCCATTTTATTTCCTTCTGAAAGACAAGTCTGGATGCTTCCCACAGGACAGCTGATATGTGGCATATATGTTGGATATCATCTCTGGAACGCATTCAGAATAAAATTCTCTGAGTAACTAACACAGATTCTGCCGAAAACATACGATGCCAGAGGAACAAATCTTACAGACACCGGCGGCAAGTCACACATACAGATGTATAGCCTAGATGACTAAATGTCGATATTCCTAAACCAAAGTTTCTAACTAGCATACCGTATGTGACGTGAAAGAATCTCTACATTCCAGTAGCACTCACTAGACTAAAATTATACTGATCTGCCCAATATGATCCCCCAAGACAGACCACTTTCCCCCACCGATCCCTGGAGCTGTAGGTTAAAATAGATGCCTTTCAAGAGACCATTTCAAACCTTAACTGTTCCCGTGGCAGAAAATCTCCGTCCACCAAAGACCTGGACTCGAATATCATACACTGAGTTTTCGCACACTCTGATACCATTTTGTTACCTGACCAGTGGCTTGAAAATGGAACTGTTCACAATGTGATTCTTATCTGTATAGCACAAAGCTACCAGCATTGTCCCTTCTGTGGGGACCAGCTCTCAGTTAAGATCACTGGTGAATAATCTCCCATGGTTATGCCTAATGATTAATCTCCCTTCCTAGGTAAAACCAAGTTTGGAAACACTCCACCTCTGGTGAGTTTCATCAGGTACTCCGTTGCAACGATACAGTCCCACTACACTTTCTTGCTCTGCGGTGATTACTTGGAGGATTGATCAGAACTAGTCTCTTTAGAAGGACAAACTTATGAGTCTGTCCCCTCTCAACATACTACTTCGGAAGCTAGAGAGAAAAGAAACGCTGAAAACTTCGGGCGCTGGATAGTTGTTTCTTATGAGAGTCTGCTTCTTCAGAAAAGCAGTTTGCATCCAAACACTTACCGACGGTTAGTAACAAAGCTAGTTGTCTAAGGGAGACAAAAAAAACATTCCGATTGGCCTATTCATCACTCGTACATCACTCATACAAAGTTTGATTTAAAGTATCTTTGGGTAGTAAAAAGACAGCGTTGTTTATAAGTGGTAGTTTTGAGCTTTCATAAAGAAGTTCGAAGCACAGAGAGAGTTGTTTCCTGACACGACTATATCAAGGAAGCTGTCAGACCTTTCTTAAGGATGACTTCTACAGAACGGATCAATGTTAGTTTGCATAACTTTACTCTTAACTGGTGTGGCCCATAAAGATGCGGTTCACTGAGGTGCACCTACTCTCCATTCGTCAAAGATACTCTTGGAAAGCACAAAGAATGGCATAATCATAGTCGGTCTTCCTGAAGTGAATGCGACATAACTGGGCTTGACGGTGTAAAATATTGCACGCGAGCTTATAATCATGTGGAGCGGTTATGATGGGGTTGTAGAACAGTCTGCGTTGGAAATGTGCTCACTAATCTTACAGCCTAGGATAACCATAATCTGGTGTACCAAAACGCAGGTGTTTAACACCATGTAAGTGCGAAAACTCATTTTTCTTTTGGAGCAAACATACTTGCGAACAATTTCGCACCTCTAGTCTTTGATAAAAATCAAAATATTTACGGAAGGATACGCACAATTTTCGGCCTAAACAAAACACTCATTGTTGCCAGTTCATTTGGCGTCTCATGACTGCTTCAATAAGTTGTCCCAACTTCCATCATGATGACGATGACCAGCACAACGGCACTCTTTCAAGGGACGTAACATACTACTCATAAGTTTGCTGAAAACACTTGGACAGCCCACGAGTAGTTTCGCCCTTCCACTTCGGGCTTGTCAGGTGGGCGCGATCCCCGAGTTTCCGTCAACCTTATGTTCTACTTGAGCCAAAACGGCACGAGTTTAGCACTCATTTGTGTAGCAGTTGTGTATTTACGGGACTCCCAGCGGGATCTCTCGTTTATGATGTTCTTCAGCGACCTTATGAGTAGTGTGTTACGTCAACACAATGAACTGCTGTACACACACTCTTTCTAGTTTTACCGAGAATCTCAAAAAGATTCATAACAACAAGGCATCAGCCTCCGTGCATTATCGCATCGTATCGTATTATCGAAGTTTGTAGTAAGTACATTTTTATTTACTCTTATGGTGGATAGAGGGTGCCCCTCGTAAAGCGAAACTGCCTCCTCAGCAAGGACCCATTTAGGCCGGTCCTCGGAAGTGGCCATTGGGCGGTTTGAACACTGGAATTTTGCATTCATCTACCAATGTTCTTTGCCACCAAAACATCATCCGTTGTTTTCTACTGTGCGAATTCGTTTCTTTCTGCCATGTGTTTACATCCTTATGTAAATGGACTTAGCACCGACAGGATCAAAAACAACCTCTTGTCAAATCTTGTCAGAGTTTATCTTAGTCAGGATTTACATGTTTTCTGCTCGGTGGGTTAATTTTTGAAGCCAGGCGCTTAGGTCAGCTGGATGCACTGTATTATGCCTTTCTCGACTTAGAGCGGAAGAACGAAACCACGTTCACAAGGCTATCCCTTAAGCCAAAACATAAACACTGAGTCGAACTTGTTCACATCCTGCAGGTACAGCTCTGCTGTTATTCATTCCGTCCAAATCTGAATAACCCCGACTCTGAATATATGTTTTTAAACGTTTCTGCAACTCAGTTTACACTTTTATTCTATGTGAAAAGTGAAAAAGTCTATTTGTGATAACGACTTCAGTCATCTTTCGGCCCATTCCAACCTAGTTTTTTGTATGCGCAGGCGTAACATAAGAAAAGAAGTTTCAGAGAGGTTTGGTAAACAATCGGTGGATTTGTTGCTGGGCAACGTTTCGCTTTTGACACAAAAGCTTCGTCAGGCCAAGTGAGTAAGTTACCAGGTTGATCGGGTTTTAAGGCGGTCAGGGAACCAATCCGTGAGATTTCTTATGACTAACCGAATTGATCAGTGCTGGGTGTCAGTCTGATGTTCCCGTTTGTTGGTTAGTGGGGATGACTAATATCCCGGATTTTGCGGCCTTGATTTTTCTGTCTAGGACACCTTAATGGAATATTCCTCTTGGGGTCGTTCACAGAATTTGTTCGCTTTAGATCAAGGTATACAAACTTAAACAAAAAACTTTTGAACAGTTTGAAATCAGTCCTCCAAACCCCACTTGACAAGTAAGGGTGTGCATAGGATCATAAATTGCGCACGATGTTTCGCGAGTGGCCTATCTGTCCAGTGGTTGTCCGTTGTTTTTCAACTAAAAGTCCAAAGGGCACTCGCTCCCACCTGACTTTATCGGAATTATGAGCTGAGTTACAGAAAAAATGAGAATGAAAATAAATTTTTCAAGTCAGACAGATAAACTGCAACGAAGACGGGTTTTTTAAATCACTGAAAAAGTGACAAGTACGTGAGTTTCATCCAGGCTGATAGAAATGTCAGCTAAACCGAAACCTGTTGTGATTGTCTTGAATGGCTAGAACCATGAAAACTGAGGGGTGCTCCCAAGCGAACAAGAACCGCCATTCTCACTGTCTCATTTTGTTTATTGCTCTGACTTGACTGTAAAAACTCGGTGCGTCGACGCAAATAGGGTCGAAGTGAAGCTATTTTTTGGTGAACAGTAGACGTAACAGTGGCGAGAGTATGTGAGTAGCTTTTAGGAGTCATCTTTCGAAATCCAATCCACATTTTTTTTAAAATTTGGCTGGCATGCAACACCTTGTTTGTTTGGGTTTCGCCACTATTTAGGGCTCCAGTTAGCTCAGTAGCTAAGACGCCAACTTACTGACCGGACCTCAGCAAATCCCTGTGTAGGTTTTGCCAACTTGACAGTATTTCAGTCCTCATATTTCCTTCGGGTGGCATGGCAGCTAGGCACCGAAAGGGTGTTGCAGCTGGACGATTATATTATTAATAATATTATTATTGTTACAACCAAACGGTATCTTCGAGTGACACGTACTAACAGAACCTCCGAGAAGGCAAAACAAAGTCGGAGTTGGGTTTCTATACGGTACTATTAATGCAAGACAAGATACATGACGAGATACTCGTCCACAACAAATGGTCCACTTGGACTATAAAAGTACGAACCAAATGAGCAAACAGGCTCCCACGTAAGACAGTCACACGTGCATGAGGTCGGCCACAAAATAGCTGGATGACTTCAAGGTCAAATGAGTGAAGTGGTAGGGACAAACTAGCGCCAGTTCATACACACGCACCAAACACAAAAGTGGAGCGGGACAGAAGAAACGTGGGGAATTTCAAATGTCCAAGTAATGGACGATACAATTATTACCATTATTATTATTACAACACGTCGCCCCTATTACCTTTGCTGATAATGTGCAGTTTCTTATGTGCGCTTTAACCCAATCTTTTGCCAGCCTACAGTCACAGTTATTACTGAAACAGTTTCCATTTACCAACTGGCTTATCACTCCAACTGTTTGCCTTGCCTTCACGCACTACCGTCCTTTTAAAAATTGGCAACTTTTCTTACTGGTTTGCCTTTAGTATTTATGAATTTGTAGGTCGACTGTTCACGTATTGGTAGGTCACTCATTGTCGGTTTATAAAATTTTTTGGATTTATCTTGTAAATGCTTTTCTACTACCGCCAAAAATCCTTCCGCAAATATTTTTCCAAAGCTCAGCTGAGGCCTGACACCATGACCATGTCGACTAGCAGTCACATGTTGCAGCTTCTTCAACCATGCGCGGTGGGGATCACGCAGACTCCATCGGGTACACTGCACACAAAAAGAGGTTCAGAGTACACGGTGACCAGAAGATAGAACCATGATCACAATCGGGGAGACAGTGTGACTAATCCAAATGGCGAGCCTTTTTTCTGCCTCTTGGAAATTTGGTAAACAAATCTCTAAGGCCACAAAAACTTATACGGTCCTCTTCCATCCCTTCTTGTCCGGCGTGGTAGGTTCGGTCAAGATATCATTAGACTTACCCACAGGTCTGACAGCGCTCGGACACATCCAAAATCTTGCTGGCTGGAATGTTTGAAAGCTGCGCGTCCTTGGTACTTTCCGACAAAGATGAATCGGATTTGGATCTTACATTTCGTCCTGTAAGTGGAGCTAATCTATGCATAAAAGTTGAGAAGCAAAGTGCAGGTCCTTCATCCTTATTGGGAATCATCAGAAGTGCGCATCTTACGAAACTCAGAGAGTTTGATCCCGCGTATTTCGGGCCAGTGATTGAACACTCCACCATTCGACCACGAGCTGCTGAACAGCAATGTGATTAACTCTCACTTAGACACGACATAGCACCACTCGTTTCCCAATCACAGGAACCAGTCCAATATGGACTGGTTCACTGAGTGACGACTTCTCAAATAGAGGTTTCACTTACCTTGTGAGATTGTTGTTCCTCGGAGAAACTTATAGTTTGCTGTCAATGTGGTTTAGGCTAATTTCCGCCTCTTCACATTAATTTCGCCTCGTGTGCTGGCGGAATCCACCGACTTACATTTAAATGGGGGTGAGTTGACTCAGTGGTTGGAGCGCGAATTTACTGGCCGGAACGTCCGTTGTTCGAACCCGACATCTGCATCTCGACTTCCCCTGTCTAGTTTTGGGCAACCTAGCAGTATCCCAGCCCTCGTGCTTCCTTCGGGTGGCATGGCAGCTGGGCACCAAAAGGGTGTTACAGCTGAACGATTATTGTTTTATCTATCTAAATATCGCCTTATTTACGACATTCAAAGTTGCTTGATCCGGCGGTACGGTTCTAATCGTCAGGTAAGGCTGCATTTGATAAAGGAACTGACTAGAAATTTTAAGCTGGCTGCTGCGCTCCGGTAAGAAATATCCTGCAACTGAGACACGCCAGTTTTATGCGGGAAAATTCAGGCCACCAGTAGCGAGGAACTGAGGGAATAGTGCATAGGCTTACGCAGTGCTGATTAGATGGACTTGAGTTGTGAATTAGGCGACCAGCAGCACAGTACTCTTGAACAAGTAATTTCCTTCGTTTGAGAGCTTTTGTTCTAGGGAGTCAGGCGAAACATTGCAATAACTACTATCTTACAAGATTCCTGGTAGTTATGCATCTAAAAATTTTATCGATGACTGTAGGTGTAATAGTTCAAACGATACCTCTTAGTTTATACTTGGGGTAGGCTGCGTCCTGCGGTCACGATCGATAAATGGCTTCTATTAATTAAGGCCTACAACCTGACTTACTTCTCATGTATCACATAGTCAATCAGAAGCCCCTTGACCAAGAATAATAAATCTGAACACACCCCACCAGCACCAGAGCATCTGTCAAATTTAACGTCCCACGCCATCAACACGAACTAGCAAGCCACCCTCTGGTGATGTCCTGTTATCTGTCGGCCATATTTTCTAAATACATTTATTGGTTTTCACTTGTGCCTCTGGCAATAAACATTACCATTACCCGGGGTGACTCAATTTCTTCGAGTTATGCACTTCGAGCTCTTGGGGCTCCGTAAACTGGGCTGACTGTCGCAGTTGCACACAGGGCTACTGAAATTTTTGTTGCTTGGATTTCGCATCATTTCCTTCAAGATACTCTTAGGCCTTTGAAAACACTCAAAATGACTAGGTAGATATTTGGATGGGACTTAAGCCAACTTGTCGCTAAACGTCATAACACACCTCATAAAACACGGCATAAAACACAAACCTTAGACGTCCTAACTGTAATCTACACATTTTTTGCGTTTCAGTCGTGACACCTCAAATCTCCAATTGTAGGATCCTCAGAATTTTGTCGAGACTTCGTACAAAACGGTTTCTAAACAATCAAATGACAAGAATTCGCCACACAACTGCCGACATTCATATTCCATGAAGTACTAGAAGACACACTGTGTTGTTTTTGTAAAACTACATACTAGAAAAAAACAAGTTGAAAATGACGGAGTTCAATAAATCATGATGTCAAGGTCAGCTAATCAACTGCAATAACTGAAAGATATTTCTTTCGGAATAAGGAAATTCCAGTATACATGTGATTTGAGAAATCGGTCACAACTAACAATGTTTTCGTGACATATTAGGCGTGAGGGGTTTTGCTAATATAAAACGATGCTCAGTACAAGATGGGTTCCTGTCGATTTTCCTTGAGAGCGGTTAGTTGTTCGGTTGCAGTTTTATCCGGTTAGGATTTGTTTCGTTTCCCAAAGAACTTCTCCATCAGTTTCCGTGGCCATTAAGTTAACCAATAAGCACTCTTTGACCTCTGAAACTCTATTGAAGATATGAGTGTTTTCAAAGAGTACGTGTTTAAAAAATAACCCTTCGTGTGCATTCAGGGACCTGCATTATTCTCGCATCCGGAAGTTGTGTGAATAATTCCTGCATTGATGTATGCATTCCCGTGTAGTCTCTTTTAAAGACTGTAGATTCAGCTTAGTCTACTCCCGGGTGCGTATTTAGTGCGTTCGAACGGAAAGCGGGAGTGCAACTGACTCTTTCAGCTTTTCGAACAAGTTCCACCGTATTGGGTGGAGTCTGTCGGTCTTACTGCAACCTGGTAAACCATACAGCGCGATTTTTTCAGTCACGTGAAAATCATCGGACCTACCGCCAACTCACAAATGATGCTTTGGACACAACACTTTGGGGTAAACAAACCCTCAGACTAAACACAATCCAAACGATTAGTTAGCTTTCCACTCCGCAATACACCTGGAGACTTCCTAAAATGGGAACGTGAAAGTAAGAGACATTAACCATCTCAGGACGTCCCATTTGCACACACCATCTCACCCCATGATCTCGCTTTCCTGCAAAAAATAATTCAATGTTTTTTTAAGCCAAAACACTGTGATGTGTGAAGCGAATGTGTGTCATGGAGTTCTGTCCCTGTTCCGGTATAATTATTCCGGTAAGTCCACACAAAAAGGCGGGAGAAGCGCTGGACTCGAGTTTCGTTCGCAGTACAGCTGAACAGCAGTGCACATCCTTGGTCGTGACGGGATTTGAACACCGGATATTTGACATGCGAAGCTCGAACAGCGCGCGTTGGACGAAGTTGAATTATCACATCTGAACAGGCGAACTTTTTCACGCTTGAACGATGTGATTGATTTGCCCGACCGTTCAAACGACGTTCCACTAACTGCCCTGGTTGTGTCGATAGATCATGGAATTTTAACAACAACCAAGTAGCTTCTATAAATAGAGGTTTCGTAGCATACGTCTTACAAACAAGTCAGAACGGTCCGGAATTATTCCAACTTGGCTTACTTTTTCTCTGACCAGCAAATTAGCAATTTTAACAATAGAAGGACACCGGGTTTCATCTCTGTCGCTTCTTAAGTTACTTTTTGGAAGCTTCATATTTTTTCTTTTACAGTCATGAAAGTTACTGTAAAATAGAGTGCAAAAATTCATGGCTTGAAGGACGAGCAGTCGAGAATTGACATACTAGATAACTTACTGTGCCCATCTCCACAATGGTTGTTGTTCTCACGGAGGCCACTTCCATGTGGACTGTTGCTTGAACAGGAATGTGTTAGACAGAGGTCAAGTGATCTACTTACCTTCTAGAGAAACCAGAGTTAACGTATCATTTCGACTTCGTTGTTGGGAAACAGCCAGCCACTTGACCTAAGTTTTCGATTGCGGAAAGTGCATGATGCTTCGTTTCACAACGGGTAGGTTTCTAAGTAGCCCACAACTGGAACTCGCACCTAGTGCATTTGGTAGGGTATTAGATAGAAAGGAACGAAGCGCTTTCTGTTGGCAGCAAGAAGCTCAAGCAATTACTTTTAAGTTACCAGGTCAGACAGAAAATGACTGATCATTGTAGATGCTCTGTAGGAAATGACAAGTCGCAAGCTGACAGAACGAACAAAGTGTTCTGTATAACCGGCTCTGACCACAAGCTTCGGATGATTTCAAGTCACTGTGCCACTGGGTGTTAGTCCCTTGTGGCTGCAATCGATGCTTGAGTGTTCTACGTTAAGTGGCTGAAGAGAGATCAAGTCGATGAGATTCCAGGATAAAGTTTAACAGTAGAATTTGTGACTAGCACATAGCCCAGAAGCCGAACATCAAAATGCTTGTAATATAAAGCAACGGCATCATTTGTTACGCAAAACAGCTGAGAGATTAACGATGTAATCCACTGATCTATGTAGAGCGTTTTGGTTACAAATAAATATTGCGGTTTATAATTCTATCTGATAATCCACAAGGTTGAGGCAACAGTAAGGTGCTAGGGAAAGCGGTTAGGATTTCGCAGTATAGGAGGGTTGACAAGTTTTTCAAAGGGCATGCAAGTAACACAGTCCCTGTTATCAATACACTTATTAGTAAATAACCATAAAGGTAAGTTTTGTTGTCATCTCCAACCTGTCGCACCTCTGGCAGGTTATGTTATTTGGCCCCCTGCATGGCTCCCGTTATGGCACGTATTTCTCACTACCATCTTGCACTGTCAATCAAATCACTGTGATGTGTTGTCAATCCAGAAATTCTGAACATGAGCATCACAGAAACATCTCCACCATCATTATGCGTATTTTTGTTCATTGTTTCAGCTCGAGTTGATCCAAAAACTCTCGTCACTGTTGACGAAAACATACATAGTGCACAGAATAGCAGCAGTTGGTGATTCAGTACAGGAAGAACCTCTGAGAAAAGACACTCAGAATGAGACCACTAAAATGGATGCCAAGCAACGGGGTGCCTTGTCATTCACGAGCGAATTATGATGTTACTCAAGAGAAGCCATATATTAGGGAGACAGTAGAGTCCTTTCTTTCCGGTGGGCATCTCTAGGAGATGAGTAGATTTCACCACCATGTGAGTTAGAAGGAAGCTAAAATCTTTATTAAGCGTAGGTTTTTTATGCGTAGACCGGAAAAGAGATCTACTTGCTTGCTTCGGCCACTGTATCATCTGGGCCAACCTAACGAATGGAGTACATTGGGCAACCAGACCAAATTTTGAGGATTGGGTTGTTCTTTTGATTCGTTTGGTTCATACCATGAAGGCGACACTTCATGACACGTTATTTCAGCTTCTTATATTAAAAAACCTTCCATTGCCACTTTCGTTGTGAACGTCAAATGACTGTGTGAACAGAAAACAGACTTTTGTGTAGAGAATGGCATTTATAACTGCATGTGAAAGTGAACGGCTTGACGATGCACTGGACCATAATCATACTTCCATGTACGCAGGGCGGAATGTGGCAATTCCTCATTTTCTACGTGTTGTCCACTTTTTTTGGGGGAGAGGGGGGAGTATACTGTGGACTGAAGTAAGCCTAACCAGGAACATGTAAGTCCCCAACGGTTTCCAAAAAATTTCGTGGCCATGACCAGCTAGTCCAGCAGTTTGTACAAATCTTCATAGAGTTTCCCACTGCGATGGTGTGCCACATCCGGTTGTGGGCTGTCGAAGAGTTTTCAGCAACCTTATGAGTAGTGCATCACGTGTAAGCTAATCCGCGTTGACTGGCTTTCGGAAAAAGGATTGCACCAAGAAACTCCATTGTGTGGCAGCCTGTTGACACGTTTCATAGTGAGCTCGCATCGATTACCAAAAGCTACGTCATCAATTTATGCCTCTTAAGTACCACCCCAATACGGTGACTGGCTGGGGTAATCACTATTCACCAAACTTTGTACGTGCCGGACTCTTCCCTTCGTACGCATTCGCAGCTTTGGTTACACCTCTACACATTACAGCCTACGTCATCAATGTCGTGCTACCAGTGACCTGAGTTAAGCTGTGTAAATGCGGATAATCAATACCTTTTCTCTCCTTCATTTGTGCTTTCCATTACCTCTGAAATTATGCGAACAGATGTGATGGTAACTTGGACATGTCATGGTCAAATACAGCATTCTTGTTGTTCAGCTTCTTACTCATCTAAGATGATCAGTTGTGCTGGTGGTCATTTCTTGTTGGTAGTTCAGCACATCGGGTATTGCTTTCCCTGAGCCACTCGTTTAAGCGCTCCGGACTACTACGGTGGACTCCAGTACTGTGCATTACAGATTACTACAGATCTTACATCTATGGTAGAGTTAGAATTTTTTGTTTCGTAACAATGCGAATAGTTGTAAGCTGCAAATCACACTAGCGGATGACCAGCGAGATTTGATGCGGAAAATTCGTTCTTGTATACCTTCTGCCATTTATGAAACACTGCTCCAATGCGTGGGCCTCATAAAGTACAGTGCGGTGCAGCGCACTTCTCAAATATCAGTTTGTTTTGTGTCCAGCTCAGCAGCCGTTGGTTATGGTGGCTTACAATGTACCACAACGTTCGCTTTCATAGCTCATTAACCCACGCGAGTTGGCCACAAAATGTGATTCATTGCGGTACGCAGTCTGCTGTCGCTGTTTTTTGCTGCGCTGCTGTCGTTAAGGTGAGAAAATGAGATAAAATAATCTAGCATGACATTACAGAGTTAAACCAGACGTATTTGTTCACTAGTTTACAGGAGAATCGTGGGCTATTTTCGTGCGATTTTTTTTCATTTAGTGATCTGCAGGCCGGTCAAACGTCTACAATAACTGGATAAAAAATTAATGGGATTCAAGTGAATCTCTCGTTTATGATATTCTTCAACTGAATATGCTGCACAATGGTCGCTTCCTGTGGAAAACACTTCGAAACCCCACCACTGCTTTCACTCTTTCTTGGGCCCATCAGATAGACATCGTCCCCGAGTTTCCGTCAACAGTATTTTCTATTTGGACCGAAACTGTACGAAACTTGTCAAATACTCTCATTTGCACACCAACTTAGCTTTCAAGGAAGAGTACTGAATCCTATCTGAATCTCTCGTTTATGATATTCTTTCACTGGATGTGCTGTACAAGGATCATCACGCGTTCCAGTTGACACGATAATCAAGATATCCCAGTATATTTTCATAAAGGAACCTACTCACAAGGTTGCTGAAAACTTCTCACACAACTCCCACAACCTGTTTCGCCCTTCCACTTTGAGCTCATCAGGTAGGCGCAGTCCCTGAGTTTCCATCAAATTTATGTTCTAATTGAACCCAAATTGGACACATCTTGACAAATACACTCATCAACTGGGTTTTCACGGGAGAACCAAATGAATCTCTCTCCTTTCGGTGAAAGTATTGTACACTGATCGCCTCGTGTTGCGGTTGTCACGATAATCGATATATCTCAGCATATTCGCTTATTAGAATGTACTAAGTTGCCTTTCATCCATTATTCATTTTTTCTTCGTCCTACCGCATCTCATGGATAAGAGTGCACCATCTCCTCAGCTGTTATCGACCGATTTGCATGATATTTTGCGACAAACGGGTGAAGGCGAGAAAGCGGATATGTGTCCGCTGGTACAACATTCTGTATACGCGTAACCTATTCTGACTACTGACCAGACACCACTATCAGATAGATAAAATCCCATCGTAAAAGCTTTGGTCTCGAAACATCTTCCGAAGTTTCGGAATAGGATGAAACAAAGCTTTGTAGATCTTCATCTCAGTTGCATAACATTTGTAGTACGAAGTGCACTAAAAATATTTCAAAAAGTATCCTCCCAAAACAAGCCTCGGGGAGGCAGACTCACCAACAAAGGCTCTTGTTGCACAACAACAGCCAGACGACTTTTAACGGGTCCACGCTGAAAGTTCTTTGGAAAGTTTTATTCATCCTTCGGACCAGAATTCAACTGCATGGGTTACCTATAAAGACGGGCGTAGGTGTAAACGTTTCCGAGATACAGTGTGCGTAGTACGCTTGTAAAAATGGAGCTGCAATATTTCTCACGAAAATCCATCAGGAAAACCAGTTCTAGTCCCCCCCCCATTGGGGTAAAGTCTGTGGTATTTTTCCTGGTTCTGTCGTTGAAATAATATACCACGTTTTGCTTGAATATTAATGGGTCAAAGCTATCAAAAGGTATGTATTACCTATTAATTGTGGTTTTGCATGGGATTACTTCCACACTGAGGCTTATTAATCCTGACAATCGACTGCTGTCTGTTCAGGCAGTCAGAGTGTGAAATTGTGTGTGTGACGTCCACCCGACGCAACTTGTCATCTAAGTGTGGATGGGTAATAACGGTAATAACAAATATAATAATTGTTCAGCTGTAACACCCTTTCGGTGCCTACCTGCCATGCCACCCGAAGGAAACACGAGGGCTGAGATACTGCCAGGCTGACCGAGCCCAGACAAGAGCAGTCGGGATGCCTGGATTGAGCCTGAACCACGGACTTTCCGGCCAGTAAGTCTGCGCCCTAACCACTGAGGTATCTCAAGCTCATTGTGGATTGGTGACAACTTGGTAAAGCTACTCACAAAGACGCTGATTCTTTTTCTCACACTCTCAGAAACTGGGTACGTTTAGGTCGACCATGCTGCAACACTCTTTCAGAATGTCATGACCAACCGTACTAATATCTGATCGCAGACGGCTGTGAGTCACCATGACATGACCTTTGGTTTGGTCGAATTGCCAACAGCTGTTTTTCCCCTGCTTCTAACCCATACGGTGCTGAATTTCAGTCGATAAAACCTCGTCTCTATTTGAGCAAAAAAAAAATGGAGCAACGTGAGCATTTTGGAATGAGTGGTATTTTTAGCTCACAGTGTTTTTAAACTACCGAGTATATGGATGCGTTTCCGCCGCAAAAATGATTAGACCCTACTGGTCCTGGTATCTGTCAGTCCCAAGTTAGTTTCGATGTTTGTTCAGCTGATATGCACACCTGAATTCTCACAAACCTAGTTATTTCTCTGATAATTTCAAACAGACAACAGCTTTGCAAATAGCACGTTTCAACTAATCCTGTGCAGAATGCCAATCGTCTCTCAAAGTGTGCACACCGATAAACTCGTGCTGACTGAGATAAGAAGTTGCATGATTCGAATGGCAGCCGACAACCAACTAAGTATAGTACAGAAAAACTGAAGAACCACAACCATAGCTATGAATTTTGTGTATGGAATTGCTTGAATTTGCCAGTAGATTCGATGGAAACCAGAAAAATTGAGAGGAATGGTAGCTATGCGTATTTGTGTATTAGTTGGTCCCTTCCGTATCAAAATGTAACAAAAAGCTAATTTGGCAAAACCACACACAAAAAGCATTCCGAAACGTTCTTCTGGTCCGATAGACCTAATTGAATTGCTTGCCAGAGGCAGTAAAAAAGGTTCGACATCTTTGTGGAACGGGTTTGTCGACCAAAGGCATGTCTTCACCTGCAGGCATGCAGCGGCATGTGCGACGGATTGAATTCCACCAAATATCCTGCCGCGATTAGCCTGATGGGACAACAAGGACAATATACAACTTAATCATACATCACAAACTAGAGTACTTTCCCCAGAAAGTGCACACTGACACACATTATCCTTCGTAAATTAACAGCACTTTGCATTCTAACGAAAAATTTGTCGAATCTTAGGGTGATCGTCTTGCATAACACATGACCACTTTCGGTCGGTCCTATGAAAATGTTTTTAGCCGATAAGTTCCTCCGGAAAGATGCTTGGTTAACAAATTTTATTCGGCAAACACAGGCTACCACATTTAAAGATGGTCTCTCCAGTGCACTGACACCGCAAAACAATGGATTTTATGTCAACAATATCAATACTCGATTTACCAAAACACCACCGTATACAATACGATTATAGAGACTGTATTTACTTCCGATGTTTTGAAACCAAAAATTACTGAGGACATTGTTCCCAGTCAGAGAGAAACTAGCACCAAAAGGAATCAGTTTTGTGTGGTCCAATGAAGATTCCCCTCCCTGAGGAGAAGTCTCTCCTAGAAGAAGACAATTGTAGTCTGACTCCCTTCTGAACAAAAAAGTTTAGTTTAGTACACTTTTATCAAAAAAGAACAAAACGGCTGATCTGTTCGATAGTGGGATTAAGTCTGCGAGAAAACGTTTAAAAATAGTTTTTTTTGCAAACCGGTAAATTGGAGTAGACGGTGAAGGACAGGTCAGATTATCTGGAGCCAAATTCATCAGATTTCAATCTGAAACTGCGATAGCTGCTTTTGGACGCTGGCATAACCTATGCCTGGGAAAAACTACCAGCTGAATTTCTTGCATTCATTTCGCAAGCTTCATCACAGGATCACAGACTGTTAACGAAACTCAGCATACTGAAGACATAAACGCACCGATAGTGATGTCGTTTGGAATAAGGAAATGACGAATCTGCCGCTATGTCAACTACGTATACTACAATAGGTTATCAGAGGAGCGATAAACGTGGATCCACACATCACAAGTCGATTCGTGCAACAAACTGTCATCAAGTTCAGTCTTGCATTTCGCTGGATATTTCCTTAAGTCCGTCAGAACAGCATTCGAAAATCATAATCAGGGAATTCCATGGTTGAACCGCAACCCAGTCGGATCCACCTTGGTGGAATTCGTAAGGTGATGACTTAAAAGACTTCCACCCTCTTATCCTTTTTTGGAGAAGCTTATATCATTGATTGTCTCAAGATGGATTGGTCTACTTCCTGAAGTTCTAATTACGCTCAGAGTACCGGTTTCTTCGCTTCAATTCAGCCCCTCAAGAGGACCACCTATGGTGAAGGCAAGATGCCATCATTTTTAAACGCCGTGTGTGGGCTGTCTTGTTTGATTTGCAGAAACAATCTTATCTGATTGGAAGCGTTGGAAGCATGCTGATACTCTGATGGATGAGTTATGTTGGCTTTGTGCGGACAAACCCATACGCAACTAACCGTTTTTTATCTGATGTACGCCAATTCAGTCAAACTTTTTTGCAGTAATGAAACAAAGTATTCTGGTTGTGAATACCTTGGCGAACACCTTGGCGGACATTTTGGCTATTAACCAATGTTCCTCCTTGGGGCGATTCAGATTCAATAGCTTTAGTAATTCACTAGAAATTGGGGATATGCAGTCAGATTCGCTTGCGTGGTCAGTAAGATCGAGGGACCAACCTGAACTAAGACCCCTCTAGCCACTTTCCATACGTGGTGTTTTTCGGAGCAAAGGAGGGGCAAGCCAGTGTACTTCCAAGCATTCTTCCTTCGCATGGTGGAAGTTCAGAATCATTTTCAAGTGCCCAACGCTTAGCTAACTTTTGCGTGAAGAAATTAGCACTCTAACTTGTATGACACACGCCCTCGGGTCATAACCCGCTCATGTCCGACCCAGAAAACCATCTTCTCCGTTAATTAATTGTTTTGTCTTCATTTCACCGCACAACTGCTTTTGTTCTGCAGCTACTTGTATGTTATCTTCTTTTACACCGGGAACGCTGAAAGTTTACCATCATGTGATGCATACGGCTTAGCTTGACTCAAAGTGCCTGAATCGTTGGCGCCTGGATAACTTTTATTGCCCTCCGTCTAGCTGAAGGAAAAAGTAGATGTAGATATGTAAAAACATCAGTTCCGGGCAATTAGGATCGAAAAACAATCAGGTTCGGAAGTTTTCTGAAGAATCATTAGAATAGGTCGATAGGGCCTTTGTTGATAAACTATCATTCAGGGTAACAAGGCGTAACGGTATTTCACACTTGGTGATTTCGTCCAGTAAGTGAATCCAGTCCATGGTAAAAGCCGAGGAAGACTGTACAGCTGTGTCATCCTTACTGGGAATCACTAGCACATCTTACGAAAACCTAGGAGGTCTTAGACCCACGACCTCCCGACCAGTAGTTTGAACGCTTAACCGTTTGGCGGGAGTTCGGAACTCCCTGGAGTTTCGTCAAGTGCGCACTGCCGATGATTCTCAATGAGGATGAGGCCATAGCTGGTCTTCTCTTACAGCACGAAATCGCAATGGAAAGTTGCTCCATCTCCTCACACCACCAACAGTCAGTTGGAGATTACATCGACATTATTCGTGTTAAAATAAATGAATCATAAATAAATTGATAAATTAAATTGAATTAAATAGATAAGTAAATAAATAAATAAAATATATTGTTGCTAGTTCGTTCTCTGAGTTAGACAATCTAGATGCAAGCGCTTCATCACTAGTTGAGGTGAAATCGTCCGCAGTGGTTGCCACCGAAGAAAATCCGCGATACCGGAGCTGTCAACTTCGCCTCAGTAGCAATGTCAAAAGTACATACACACAGTATAACATATTGTTGATACTACTGTGATAACATTTCATCTTGATGCGGCTCTATTAGTTGTTCTGCATTGAGGTCAAAATTCTGCCAATTGCAGAAAGCACTTTTCAATCATTCTTCATCAGTTACCGGTAAAATAACATGAAAAGCTGTATTATTCACCAGGATAGGGCATGTAATTATGTATCTTACCGTATCAAACAGAGGACGTGTAGAGTCAAACCGGGTCTTTTTCAATGGTAAGTGCCACACCCGATCGATAAGTGCTGGGAAGAAACTGAACACGTGCGTTCCAGAATGAATGCCATTCGAACAAAAAGCTGGGGTGAAAAATACCTCTACCGACAGAAGGAATCGAGATTAGCTTTGATTATCTGAAAAGTAACCTGGTCCTTTGTATCATTTGTGAAGACAGGTCAGGTGTGACAACAACTAAGTGGTAGAATATATATATATATGGCCATCACCGGCCAAGCCACTAGAGGCCCACGCATATTAGGAAACCACAGACAGAATAAGATCGCTTGGCAAACATGCTGAGACCATCAGCCGGGCTTAAACATGAGGAGATAACAATGGGCGCCGGCACCAGTTAGCTGTTGGTCACCCAGGTATCGGCATCACCCGTCGATTATTTTGGGTTACAACGTACTACCACAACTTTTGCAGCTCAATGTAACTGTTACCGGGACACGCTTATCAACACACCGTCAAGGTGAAAATCGAGAAACTGGAGGTATTCCTTTAACCTGTAGGCGAATGATGTTGCGGTTGACAGTGTCGGGTAGGTGCTCGTTTGAGAATGCAACAAACTTACCTGGGTTCTAGGCGGCTACACTTAGTAGATAGACCGGTGAGTATACTAGTGACCCACGACGCTGATCCTGCTGGGCCACATGCGTCCACATGTTATGCAATCCACATAGTAGACGCGTTTTATATCTTCCCATAACTGCTTGGCTAGCCTTTCTCCAGGCCACTCAATCGATTGCTAAGTCCTCCCATGAACTACAAGCGGAAGTTGCAGTTGTTCAAACTGACCTGAAGGCTGTCCCATCAGCAGAATTTTGGACATCCCGGATTTCAGGCTCCATGCATCAGCTAACATACTGTGTACTTTTTGATGCAAACATGGCGCAAACAGACAGAAAAGTCACGGCTTGTAATCATTTTGCACAAGTTTGATTTGCTCGTGGTGAACACGTTTGAAAACTACTCACACAGAATTCTCCCTTTTAAACTTTTGCTGTTTTTATACACCCATGTTCGGACAAACAGTATTCTGTCTGGGTAATCATATGGGTTCTGGTGAAACTTTGACTGGTTCCATTAGTCTTTTGTAAAGTTTAAAAGCACCAACTGATGAAATTGGGTTTTATGAGGCACACGGATGATAGAAACACACCATGTGTTCCAATATGTACCAGGTCTGTCAAGGGCATATTTAACACTGCTTGCTACATTTCCTGCGCTGACGACAAATTTGACCCAGTTACACTATCCAGTATTATCACAATGGCGATCGTATTTGAACAATGGACTTGACAGTGTTTTTTTAAAGCTGCCCCGGGCGATGAACAAGACAAGCAACCTCCGGCATGTGGGAACCATAAAAACAGTTTTTTTTACCATCACGTGACCAAGACTAAAAAGTTTTCCAGCCCACCACCAGTGTGCCCTGTTAGATGTCATAGGACCTGAAGGCGCAGATACGTATACACTAACAATGAATCATAGTCCATTTAGCTTGGACGTTGGCTAACAAAAAGTGAGCGAGTTTACAGAAAAAGCACACCAGCTTGACACCGGCGTAAGTTTGGATGGGGTAAACAGAAAACCCATAAACGTGACTAATCACACAGTCAGTCAGTCAGTCAGTCAGTAGTCGTGCCTTATAGTTGAAAAGAAAAGATTTCTGAACGAGGGACAAGCACCGATATCAGGTTGCACCGGTCCGTTTGTACAACCGACTTTTTCGTTTGAAGGAATCCTGACGCATGTCTAACCGGTATGCTATGCTGGGTCCTTCACCGCACCACGTGTGTGTGTGTGTGCGTGTGTGTGTGTGTGTGTGCGTGTGTGTGTGTGCGCAACCAACCCCTACACACAAACCAAAGAAAGGGAACCAGCTCTCGGATTTTTCGCGGTTACACATACTTTTCCTCTTATGTCTTCGAAACTATTTTTAGTTGAGAATTGTCCCACTTCGTCAAGGTTTTGAAGCCGAATGCTAAACTTATCGTCATGTGCCAACGTAAAAATTAAAGAGGTCTATCAACAGAGCCTTAACTGATAGCTCCATTTCATCGGTACCCGTCTTGAAGTTTCAGCAAAATTGGGGCTTGCTTTGCGCTCACCGTAATGCCACATGCGGAAATGTGCGTACCACAATTCACTGAGTTTTCATCTAGTGAGAATTTAGGAACTTGGGGATGGTTGTTCATCCCCACCTGGAGCAATATTGGTGATGCGAGCCACTGAATCGGTCATTTCCTGACCGCTTTGTGGACCGTCATGTGCGTTTTCCGATTAGCCAGTCAGTTATGTCGTAGCTAACCAGTGTTGTCTTATTAGTAACAGAGCTGAATAGATGCAGCGGCTTTGTGTAATGAGACATCACTTCTAGGCACCTGGTTGAACAACTATTCGTATTCACTGACAAAAAAAGGACTCCTTTCATTGCTCCCTTGTTGTTGATCCGTTTCATTGGGAGCAAGACAAACGACACCGTTTGTCACTGTTAGTTCCAACAGTTGGTCGCTGTTCTGTTTGCTGAGTTGGGCGATCTGGTTGCAAACCTTTTGTCACCAACCGAGGTGACATCACCAACGCGTAATGAGTTGGTGTGCGTAGGCACCGACTTACTACGATGCACCACGAACCCCTTACGCTCCTCGGTTATTGATGAAGCGTTTGCAAGTAAGTTCCCCATCTTAGAGAATAGAACGACAAACACCTAGGCAACCTAGGCAACTACCAGCATTCCCCTAGATAGCAGTACAATCACTTGCCTGGATGTTAAAAAGGGCATTGAAGCACGTTCACCCGTACTATTATTTCCTAATGATTTTTCATAAGCCGGTCAGTTATTTGATGGCCAACATCAAAAGGTTACTTCATTCATGTTGAAAAGTCTCTTTGGAATTTGTCCCAGGTCCCTCACATTCTTCTTCATAACCGGTAACAACCAACTAGAAGGAATAATCGCTTCTGAAGGAAAACTTCCTCTATATCTTCAATACTGATAAGCATGATTTTCACGGGAGTCTTTATCTTGCGTGTCCGGTTGTAGAACGTCGAAAGTGCAATAACATTCGAAACCAGTGTGTCTATTCCGTTCACAAATAGCTAAGTCGTGGAGACTGGGGAAAGTGTAACGACAATTGTAACAACTATTCATCAAACCAACATTCGTTGTGGTGCACGAAATCACCAGAAAATTTTGAATAACATTCGTGGGGATTTGATAATTGTTCATTGGTTGTAAAAATTTCCCCTTTCGCTTCATTCACAACTGATCAACTGTCTTTCTGTCAGTCAGTTGTCACTCCATTTGGGACGATTATCAGCCGATGAGCTCAAATAAGAACAACAATCTGATTCCGTATCCTCGCACTTGTTGTGGACTAGCTGGAATGGTCGTGCCATTTCAAGAGAAGGGACGTTCAAATGAGAACAATCGTTCATCGCTGTGGGGACCTGGTAGCATCAGCGGTCACTCTAACGGATGAGCTATCCATCTAGAATTAGAATGAAGCTCTCCAAAAAGTGACAGGTTTCAAGTGGATCCAGATGTCCCCCAAAATGCCGATGTGTTCCTTCATCATCAGTTGTATGACTTGGTGAACGTGATTATGCAAGAAAGCATATAAGAAAAATTGCTTGTGTTTTCAACGTTATTTTTCAATGACTTTTGTCCGTTTTAAAGTCAACCTGAGTGACAGATTACTACTTCATTAATGGTAGTTATCGTAATAAATGTTCAAAACTTTCCCGCGTCCTCCGAAGTAAGAGATATGCCTAAAGCAGTTCACAATCTTGATCGGTTTGGTCAGTACCGTGCTGAACACTAGATGACAGATCCAACCGGAAGGAATCTCACTTCAGTGCATAACGCCTTAGAGTAGTTATTAGGACGAGATACTGGACTGTGAAGGCTTATTTAAAGTCCTTTGCCCCACTGCTTCAAACAAGGATTGCCAATCGGCTATTGCTTTAGTGCAGGTGTGTTCACAAACTAGCTGTCTTAAATATGCACGAATTTGCTCCAACGGTCAGTAACTTTTCTTTAAGATATCCCCTACCACATAAAACACTTTTCAAAAGACGAGGTAGTGAAGAATCTGATGCGAGCCGAGAGGAATGATAATTTCTTGCATAAGTATAGTCATTGCTGCCAACTTCGAGGAATGTTTGCTCATCGTCTAGCTTTGCCATCCGACAAGCAAGCTTTCGAAACGTGAGGAGACAACGCGTAGTTTAGACGCCGAGTAGCAGGCTTCTAAATTCTCGTTTACACAGGCTGAGTTACAATAACAACAACCTCGCAGGTTAGTTCGGAATTGTAGACACAAACGCATTTTTTTCTGGCTGACAGTCCCGACGTGACCAACCACCACCATCACCATCAGCCTAAGACGAAGTTGTGAAAAAAAGTTACATCAGTTTCGCATTCTTCGCTGGATTGTTTGTCTAATGCGGAATAGTTGGCGTGGAAGAGTGACTGGTGTTCACGAGCTTGGTTGTTCACCTTCGCAATTGTTGTTAAAATCCAACATTGCACAGGCCAGCTAGCCATTCAAAACTTCACAAGTCGGAGTAAAAAAAGGGTAAACAAATCCGCCAGTCACTTGCGTATTGTTCCTTTAAGACAGATTTTTCAGTACCTTTGGGACTATATTTACTTTTTCTTGTCCAATTTAGTGGAGTATGTGTAATCCTTACGGGGATTTCAATGTCATTTTGATAGAGCCTTCAAAAAGGCCCCAAAATACGTGGTGTTTTCTGTTAAAATGAACTTATTAACCTTTTGAAAAGCCTGCAACAGTTCTGTTTACTCCGCACTAATTTCACGCATGCAGGCCAGCAGTATTTTGACAGCTTAGCAAATATGGAAAGAAAGGCAGTATGGGGACACAAAACTGTGAAAAAAACTCAACATCCCCAAACGTCAAAGGACACCGTCACAGAGTAATCCACCCTCATTCCAATCGGTGGGTGCCGATGATGTAGAAGGGACAATGAGAAGGTCTGTACCAGAGCAGAAAACAGTGTCTCCCTTCTTTTCACTGCGGCTGGTTAGCCTCACTGGGAGTCATACTAAAAGCAATGGTACGACTACGAAAGGCTGAACTGTGTGTAGTTTACCAACAGAATTCTGAAATCAAAGGTCCTACCGCTCTCCAGCCTAGTGTAATAGGAGTGTGGATAAACCCCTGCTTAAGTCTTGTCTGTTAGGCGCAAAACTACATCCGGCAAACCGATACAAACAATAGTAGCCCTATGCAAACGACACACACCATAAAGCCGAAATTTCGGAGCATGGTGTTCCAAGTATTCAAATTTACTGGGACGTAATGATATATTCATTCACGAATGGATCATCATGTGACCAGGAGCTCGAAATACCGGCCGGCTGCCACTTCGGGTAAGGGCTTAAACCATCTATTATTGGTAAAAAAAAAATGCTAGATTCAACTTCAAAGTGAAAGTTATCAGGAGAGAGAGAGAGGGGGGGGAGGAGTTGGCGGAACCTGCAGTCCTCATAGCTGATGCCAAACGATAGACAAAATGAAATGGTAACTGACCGGCAGGTGGACCTGATGGTTACTGGTTTGGGAAACAGCTCTCCTGAATCAAGACTAAGTAAGTAGACTAAAATGGGAAAATCTAGTAATTTGTCATGGCAACTAGGAATACGACTTAGCAACAACAGCATCAATTCCAGAGCATCAACTCCAGAGCTTCTAGTTTTACTATGGGCCGACAATATACTATGGTCAGAGTATCATTGCTGAAACAAAATTTACTCGCTCTGCCCAGTTCACAACGATGCCGATTGCAGAGAGAATTAGAACAGCTATATAAAGGATATAGGGAAGCAGTTCGGGGTTGTTAGTTTCAAACACTCATCAAAAGAAGGTCTTCGCGCCCATTCTTGAACTTGGAAGGAGGTGTTGCGAGAATCAAAGACTAGTTGAAGTAATCGGTTTCAGTCGTGTCGTCTGAACGGAAGTAGCTGTGGCTGATGGTGATGATAATGGCAGTGAAGATGATGATGATGATGACGATGATGATGATGACGGTGATGATGATGATGACGATGATGATGATGATGAGGATGATGAAGATGAAGATGATGATGATGATGATGATGAAGATGATGATGAGGATGATGTTGATGACGACGATGATGATGAGGAGGAGGAGGAAGATGACGATGATGATGACGTGACCAGCAGCAGAGAGTACGTATCAACTACGTCACACTATTTTTCTCCTGAGCAAGTCAGTGCATTTCATAATGCTGGCAAATACAACTGTGCAAAAAAGGTCAGCAAAGTGGTGGTGCTACAACTGACTTCCATATCTAATCTATTACAACCAAACTCCTGGAATTCATCCATCTGTCGAATTACTCCACAATCTATTGTATTCATTGAGTATATTGAGTAAAAAAAGGAGTGTAAGTGCTTGATGTTCGTTCAGTACCGTTTTTCTCCTTAAATTTATTATTTTTACATCTAAACCAAACATGAAAGCCACGGAGTTGTCTGTGAATGCACTCGATTTATGCAACGCCTGATAAAATGATCATTTCGCTGTATGAAGTAGTGAGATGGCGCTAATCTGATGCATCACAGGGTTAATTTCATCTTCAGGTCTGTCACATGACATTCAATTAATAATGCGGAACAAGCATAAAGTTGCAACAAATTGTTGGACCAAGAACATCTACTTATAATAAATCATAATAATGGTTCAACTGTATCACCCTTTCGGTGCCTAGTTACCGTGCCACCCGAAGGAAGCGCGGGGTCCGAGATACAGCCAGGTTGCCCAAGCCTAGACAGGAGCAGTCGAGATGCAGAGGTTGGGTTCGAACCATGGACCCTCCGGTCAGTAATTTCGAACTTCAATCACTGAGTCATCTCGAGCTCGTACGTCTACTTAAGTACATCTACTTGCTACCTCATTCGAACAGCTGTGTAAAAACTGAAAATACGCGTAATTTACACGACATACATATGTATATGGTTGCTGAATTCTCTTGAACAATCTACCTTAGGTTTTATTCTTATGGAAACTCATTAGTTAGGCTTTGACTCCAGATTTATACCAACCATATTTTCCACTTGAATAGCAATTTCGTCAACCTTATAAGTCGCGTTGTATCAAGAAAACCATTCCGATAGCATGGATATCGGTCTGCATAACACATGAAGCGGAATTAGTGTAACACACTCGGTTATTCGAGAGATTCAGCTGATACTGGGTTGAGTCTGTCGTCAGCATCAAGCTAAGTTGAAGACAAATATGGCATTGTTACTGTCTGTGGAGAGAATCGTATGTGTTGAGCTATATTCACTGTTTACATGCATAGGAAATTCGATGAAAATTATATCTTGCAACTTTGTGATAAGATCAGTTTTGCTATAAGAACTCACGTCACGAAAAAAGGAGGCACTAACAGCAAGTTGAGTTCAGGTTCACACCTAAAATATATTTTCTACAAGGGATTCTTTCTTAATAGCAACGATGCGATGTGTATCGGGTACAGGTCTGGTAACTTTGCGCCTGTCTGAAAAAAAGCACTGTTACGCCAATCATATCGTTATGGGGGCTACTAGATATGCAAATTCGTGTTGCACCCACTGGTAGTTGGGACAGACCATTCCGGTGGCAAACTAAATATATATATATATATATTCATAAATGTGGACGTTGACAAAACGCCTGTCAGGTGAGCTTGGTGACCAGTCGCTGGCTACCCGTTGCTACAGTGTTATACGTCACTAACCAAATTACCAATGAGGAAGAACTTCCTAATAGCTTACCGGTCAATCCTGTTCATCAGGCCACCCCGTGGCTAACTGTCCCTAAGGGAAAACAAAGTTGTGTTCACCATACTTCCAATGAGAGTATTCTAACCTCTTCTGAGTCGATGTATTCTGGAAGAATTACAGACCCGTAATCCTCCTCAAATTTACAGTTTCCTAAACTGGGCGCGCAGCAGTACTTCACTCGCTGGTTTCTCCTCAGCCGACTGCTTGAGCCTAATCATTTCAGGAAGTGGAAAACAGCTAAATGTTAAACGTATGGCACGTCCTTCATCACTTGAACTTGACTGATTTTCTCAAAATGTTACCCTAACCTAGGACTGTACTCCTCACACCTTTTAAGGCAACACGCGTGCACGTGGTTCGACTTGGATCGCGTTGGATCCCAACTTGAGAAGTACAGTGTTTAAGGGAAACTAACGAAGCAATTGAAAGCGTCTGTTTTTCGTAATCAAGTTGAAATGCTGACTACCTATCAGATTACAGAACGACACAGATTGGAAGTACAACGAAACATAAACTTTGATCATTTGTCCCATTGTGGTAGAGTGGTATCTCGTACGTACACCATTCTCACAAACGATCGTATCAATTTCTGAAGCGAAATTACAAAATTCCGTAGCCTGGACATTCCGAGCTTCAAACCCCGACTCTTTTTGATTTCATCCACGGGCTTCTTGATCAAACATTGCCTGACGAATAAGACTCGTTCCAATAGGACAAAATGGAAAACACCTGTGAACCGATGTTTGCTCCTTCGCGTTCCTAACACTTCACATGTCATCATTTTTGTCTCCGTTTTTTGTCGGTTATTACAGTCCAGGGCAAACTAAGCCACGTTATGCAATTATAAAGCCAGCACACTAAACGTACGGATGTGGATTTCATTGTGTTTTAAATCTGAATGCTGCCGGTATCTTGCGTTCAATATGTTGCCTAAATAAGTAGTGTATTACGTCTATACAAGTATTATAGTTGTTGGTAGAATACCAAACTAACCAAACTAAGTGTTTCAAACACAGCTTCCTCTATCTAATTTTATTCGCAATTACTTCGGTGCGAATATCCTGAAATCGATCAACAATCCTACGTTCATTCTCCGGAAGTGAATAAATTGATATACGTCGAATGAAAATAGGCTGTGGCCAAGTTTGTCAACGAACCCGCCAAGAAGACTCGAATAGAAATGAGCAACTCTGATACTGTGTTGAGGTCATCCTTGTGTTGATATGTCCCGAATAACGGCTCGAAACTGACGGATGAGATAATCAGATGCTCAAAAAACGGAGAATATCGGCAAGCAAAAGAGGGGACGAAGAAACAATAGTAACTTTAGGCATCCAAATATATCTTAGGGGAAATGTGTCTACGACTGCGATAATTGTTCACTCTAAGGTCTCCACTGGCTTTCACTTGTGGCCTGATGAGATTTGACGCACCCTGGGGACTAGAGGTGGAATGAGTGGTAGTATGCATCTTAAGACAGCTTCAAAAACTTTTGGTTGGAAGCGGTCCAAAACAACCCAGTTTTCTTTTTTAAGCTCATGCAGAGGATTCATTAGGAATCAGGCTACTGGTGAGCTGTCAGACAATTGTTCCCAGCTTATGAACCCTTTGGACAAAGCCACCATGTGGCCGTAATAATGCACGAGAGCCGAGATACTTCGAGCTGTCACAAGGCCAAAGTCGGGTCCGAAACACGGGCCCTCTGACCGGCAGTTTCGCAAGTGAACTGCTGGATCCGTTTCAAAGAGGTTTGGTTAACAAATGCTGGATATACTGCTTTGAAGCGTTTTGCTGTTGACACAAATGCTTCGTCGGATCAAGCGAATAATTTTTAAGGTAGACAGAGAAATAATCGGTGAGGATTTTTAGGTTATTAGTATTAGTCAACAGTTCTTGTTGGTTAACAGGTGGATTAGGAGGTCCGCCTTGGAGAATCACTCAATATCTTTCTTCCTCATTGGGACTCACTGCGTGGACTTTGCCAGATTTGACTTCCTACTGCTCAGATTCATTGTGAAATGTTGCGAAGACTTTTCTGACTGTTTAGCACTAACAAGATCTCTACAAAAAAATCCGGCGCATAATCTAACTCGATGTTATACTTGAATAAACACCCTCAAGCCCAAAAATCTCACTGGTTCAAACTTGTCCCTGTACGATAGATACAGGGAGATCATGTGACTTCTTGAATATGCAAAGACGTAATGGTATTCATTATTCCACCTGTGAAATATGCATGCTCTTATGATATGTAAATGTACTGTTGCAGCCAATTTCAACACTGGTAATAAATCATTTTAACTAGCCCCGACTCTTCCAAGAACTAATATGAATGGCTTCAGGCAATGAGCATTTTATGGAGCCTAGCACCTGTAGACCAACGGACGACTACCAGGACAATACTGTTCTCATCCCAATCACTCTCGTTTGAACAGTCGTTCTCCTGTCCTGGTGTAATTATTCTCGTGAGTCTTCACCTATTGAGGGATGGGCTGAACTGGAGTTTCGCTCTTGTTATAGCTCATCAACATTTCATATCCTCAACCGTCCTGGGCTGGGTTTGACATGCAAGGCAAGTGTGTTTCCACGGCTTCGCCAGCGCACGATGGACGCATTCCAATTATCACGTCTGAACAGACGAACGTGCTCACGCTTGGACGATGTGATTGGTTTGCCCGACGACCCAGTAATTGTCCTGTTTGTGTCGACTTGTTGACCAGGTTGAATAGTGAAAACACACTCAGCTCGCATGTCAGATGTGTGGAGTTCAGACCCGGATAGCCAAAGATATGAACTGCTGATGAGCTCTAATAAGAGCGAAACTCGAGTCCAGTGCTTCCCCCTTTGGTGTGGACTTAGGTGAATAATTACACCAGGACAGGACGTGAAGTGCTCAAGTGAGAGTGATGTGGATGTGAGTTCTGTGAATCCCGCAACCATCTACAGCTATATTGTTCGCCAAAACAATACACATGAGCCACTCAGTATCGACGCACACACGTGGATGGATAGCACGTTTACACAAAGATTTGAAACCCTATAATGAGGGTTTTTATGTGCGATCGAGTCAAACAACATATCTTTTTTTCAGTAAAAAGTCTTCTGCATACTAAGGTTTAGTATCGATCGTTGCAGCATATACGGCTGCACTGCTCAAAATTATGTAAATGAAGTTGGCCACGCAGCGAAATCCAGTGGGAAGATCGGTCTCGGCGCACACACGTGCCAACTGCCTGTTACCCTCGACCTATATTTTGGCCTTGTCAGAGTGCATGTGTATATTAACCTGAACGACAGTTTCTAGATTATGCTGGACACATTTTCATGAAGAAAACCACGCATAAAGTTGCTGAAAGCAATTTGACAGCCCACGACCGGTCTCGCTCTTCTTCGGGCTCATCAGTTAGGCGCAGTCCCCGAAGCTTCGTTAACCCTGTGTTCCACTTGAACCCAAATTGCACGAAATTCTACAAACATTTATTTGCATATCAGTTTGGTTTTCATGGGAGGATCACCTGAATCCCAGCTGAATTTCTAGTTTATGATGTTCTTCTTCAGCTGAATGTGCTGCTCAAAGGCCGCCTTACGTTTCAGTTGACCGTGAACATGACCTTGGAAGACTTTTCGATCTAACGTGTGTGTGTGTGTTGGGCATACTTACCAGTGTTAAATCTGACTCACCGGATGATCAGTCAGCGAACAGTTTCTAGTGCGAACCGTACAAGGGCACATCACTCTAGGCTTAGGCACATACTCAACCCACATTAGTGTGCCTTAACTCAGGAGGGAAACACACAATGAAAGTCCAAATCATCACATCTTTCGAATTTTATAGGATATCGATAAGAAACAAACTGCATTGTAAAACAGCCCCTTAGGCAAATTACGAACAAAAGTTTGTTTCAATACTGACTGCAAAAATACTTTGTCCAAACATCGTCATCATCTTCTAATACTTAAAAATTTGCGTAGAATCAAAGGTTATCAGAACAACCTTCGAAAGCCTTAAATATTTATCTATTACACTATCTGTCTGTCTGCGTGCCTGTCTATCTGTCTATCTATCTATCTATCTATCTATCTATCTATCTATCTATCTATCTATCTATCTATCTATCTATCTATCTATCTATCTATCTATCTATCTATCTATCTATCTATCTATCTATCTATCTATCTATCTATCTATCTATCTATCTATCTATCTATCTATCTATCTATCTATCTATCTATCTATCTATCTATCTATCTATCTATCTATCTATCTATCTATCTATCTATCTATCTATCTATCTATCTATCTATCTATCTATCTATCTATCTATCTATCTATCTATCTATCTATCTATCTATCTATCTATCTATCTATCTATCTATCTATCTATCTATCTATCTATCTATCTATCTATCTATCTATCTATCTATCTATCTATCTATCTATCTATCTATCTATCTATCTATCTATCTATCTATCTATCTATCTATCTATCTATCTATCTATCTATCTATCTATCTATCTATCTATCTATCTATCTATCTATCTATCTATCTATCTATCTATCTATCTATCTATCTATCTATCTATCTATCTATCTATCTATCTATCTATCTATCTATCTATCTATCTATCTATCTATCTATCTATCTATCTATCTATCTATCTATCTATCTATCTATCTATCTATCTATCTATCTACCTATCTTTACTATTCAGTTATCTTCCGTATAAATCCGCCAAATTTATTATCAACTCATAGATGTTGTGAATCTATCACCGGCAGCCGTATTTCAGACAAAATCAAGACCAAATCAGCTCTTGCATTCCAAATCCCTTGAATGTGTTCCTTCCAAGACTACTCCGACACGTCCTACTTAAATGTGGAACGAAAGTTCTGATGGGCGAAGTCCGTTTTTTCGCAAGCCTGCACAAGAGTGCCCCCACGCTGTTTTATTCAAACTGCGGCTACTAATCGAATTCAGTTTGGTCGTCAAAACATGAGCGCACACTAAGATCTTTGTAATGTGTCATCCCCTTTAACTGCATTCCGTTGATGTCGATCGGTGTCCCTCACACGGTGTGCACACACACGAAATTTGACATCCAACTAAGTTTGAACCTTTCTGCGCATTGTCACAATCATCCTGTCCATCAATACTTGGCAGCCGTCATTCAACAGCTGTGTGAATCGTGTGGCTCCGCACTTGCACGCCGTGGGTACTTTTGGGTCCACTGTGTGTAGGCCGTAGGAACTCATGTGCGCAGCTGCAACCGACACAGTGTGACGATGACACATTCAATGGCATATTTGAGTTGATGACTCATGTCACAAAGGTAAAAATTGGGATTCTCGCGGAAACAAGCCGTCGGTTGAGGTAGTAAAAAATTATGGTCACCAAGACCAAATAGAAGAATGAACTGGAGTCTTCAAAATTTCCTATTCTCTCGCGCACCAAGACAGAACTTTTGTTGTTGTTTGTATCGCTAATGCCACATTTTTTCTTTTAACGTCGCAAATTTGAAAAGTAAACACCACTCAAGCCAAACAGAAGGTATAGTTGTACCAATTTCCGGACTTCGCCTCTATGTCTGTAATCCTTTTGTCTCGGCACTCAAACAGAAATCGATCGACATTGGTGGATTGATTCGGAAACTTTCGAAAATTTAGGAAAATAGCCGCTTCCTAATTCTAGTGACCGTAATATTCGGAACAAAAATCTATCACAATGTTCGTGGCTAGTGTTGAGAACCGTAAATTAAAAGCCCTTGCTGGAAGGAGAGGTCACGTTAGGTGCGCAATCGTAAATTGTTTCAACCTTGTCGGAACGCGGAGCCCACCATGCAGAAACCCTTGGCTGAGCGTGGCTAACACTAATACTTCTATCCCCAGCATTAGAACTCCACTCTCAAAATAATAACGGTCCGAATTTCCGAAGCTGTGCCGCAAAACGCCGAACTTTTTTAACAAAAGGGTATACGAACGAACAGATATTGTCTTTACGAGTTCTACACTCGGTCCAGCTTTTTCATGGACTTATACAGGACAATTCTTCTTTTTGAAGGTGCTACTGTACGGATGGTGTGTCAGAGTAGTGAAGCGAATTATGTTCAATTGACGACGTGCTCAAACTGGCAAAGTACCTTGGTGTTAACGGGTGACTCAATTGAATCTCTCGTTTATGATATCTTTGATTTGAATGCGCTGCATAAATGCTGTCTCATGTCTAAGCTGGAGGGAGGCACTAACCGGCTGAAGACTTTCCGGTAACCGACGACCGGGTTCCACTCTTCTTTGGACTCATCATGTAGGCATATCCTCGGATGTCGCTTAAACTGAAGCATGAGGCAACCCCTGTGCAGCGTATTCATTGAAGAATATCAACCGGGAGATCCAGATGTGCACTCACTAATACCAAATGTGTTTTTCACCATTTGTATGCAACTGAGTGTTCAAGTAGAACATAATTTTGATGGAAGCTCGAAAAATACGTCTACCTGATGAGCCCGATAGGTGCGAAACCGGTCGCAGGCTGCCCAAGAGTTTTCAGCAATCTTATGAGTAGTGTGTTATGTAGAGAATATTGTGCCCACCTTCTCATGCCATTGAGAAACGAAATACGCACAGTGGCTTCCATGACTGCGATGCCCTTGTGACTGTTGTATGTCGCTTTAGAACAAAACCCGGTGCATTCTCACCATCCTGTAGATTCTACCTCAGCATATCTGATACGAAATTGACTACCAGCTTATCAGCAAGTCAAAATTTCATACTGTGAACTGGACACACACAACGAACAGCTGACGTGCGCAGCTATAAGTCCGAGGGATAATGGTCATACTATCCTATCTACGAAGTAGTAGAGGAACTGGGAAAAGTAGAGTCAGTCAAAAAAGTAGGATTTTTCCGTTTTCGGGTCACCATAGGGGCTTGGTAAGGTAAGGACCACACAGTTACTATGCTTGTGCGCTCTATCATATAAAAATCACCTCCTAAGGAACCTGTCCTACTCGGAAATAGCAGCAAGCCAAGCGTGCTTGTATGATTAACTGTCCTGGTTGCCCGGGGATTTGACTTGGATAGTCTACTAGGCGGTCGTGAGTTTCACTCAAGGAGCAGAAAATGCGATCGCTACCTCTGGGACGGAGCCAGCGATTCTTCGGAAAGTATCGGTAACAACTATCCAGGTATTGGCGGAAAGGTAGCTGACACAAACTCATGTGATTCAATCTCGCCTAGTTTCATACGAACAAAGTTTTTATGAGGAGTTGTCATTAGCTGTCACAACCAATGCAATAACAGAGGACATTTACCATCTTTTTGGATACGGTTAATAGCAGTGCTCAAAAGACAGGATGCGGTCACCAATCTTGGAATGCCGGGTGGACGAGTCCTTCTCTATCCTCAGCAGATGGCCCTCGTAAACATCATCATTGTGACCTACTTGCATACTTCAAATTTTACCCGCCTGATTGTCACTTTTTAATATATCTTTTTGACTAAGAAAGAATTCGGTTGTCAGAAAATCGGAAGGAATTTGTCTAGCAAAAAAAAATTTACCCTAAAGCTACGCAGATCGACGTAGATCCTTACGAATTGTTACGTCAAACTGCGCATTGTTTAAAAGTTGACTCAGTGTTTTTGTTTCCCTCAGGACTAAAAGTATGCAATTTTTATGTCATTCAATTGACGCAGGTTCGACTATTCCAAGGCACCTTAAAAGAATATCGGCATATTTTCCGAACAAAACTTTACCCATAAAATTTCTGAGAACCTTTCGACAGCCAGTCTTGGGACTTGCAAATAGGCGTAGCCGCTCGTATTTTAGATCTGAGCACTAACTTGCAGCTAAGTGGAGTTATACACCCATTTGTATCTCCGCTTGCTGGTAACCGCAGACCTTATCGAATTCCGGTGGACGAATACTAGTCTAATATTGTCAACCTTGTTAAGAAGAATACTCCAATATTTTGAATGTTGCACCAACTGAAACATGACGCGCTCCTTGTGCAGTACATGCAGTCCATGAATATCATGTGGGAAAGTTACAATTGGGACTCATTTGTGTTTCCAATTGACAGCAAATTAATCTTTACCGATTACCTAAAGGACTTTAAAGAAATTCCTTCAGGTGACCTTGTCAACAGATAATCTTGGCCACTGACCGACAGCCATACCTTCGTGCGTCATATGAACTAAGTAACTGAAGAGATCTCGTTGATATTACCCTATTAGTGTCGTCCTGTTTGCATCTTATTGGGTAGGCAAACTCCAGAATGTCAAGCTTACGTCTTACGTGGAAACAGTTGGACTTCTCTACAAACTGAGATGGTGATATAATGAAACTCAAATGTATCTCAAATGTATCTCTTCAACCAGATGGGGGGTTTCTTACGATTCATTTGAGAAGCCAATTTGTTCACGATACCACTTAAAATTTGATGTAGACTAGTAAAATCCCTGGTTGGCACTCACTGGGCGGGTGCAGCTTTCGAACATCCCTTCATCTTCTGACTTCTGACTTGGATATTTTTCCTTCACTGGGACCGAGCAATGTCCATGCCTTTTTTGGTAGCTCGGACTTCGTCCTGTAAGTGAAGCCAGTCTATGCTGAAGAGCCGGGAAGCACTGTATAGCTGTTTCATCCCTATTGAACAAAAATCAGGAATGCGTATCTAACGGAACCCCAGGAAGTTTCGAACCACGACCTCCCGGCTAGCAGTTCGGACACTTAAGCTTTCGGCCACGAGCGACGGATCAGCAGTACGATTCACTAGCACATAGATGGGGTATGACCCTGCTCATGCTTTACCCATGTAATCCACATTACCTGATCACACTTGTTGACTGCGACTTCTCGGATGTAAGGTTTACGGGCCGTGCGAGTTATTCATCCTTCTGGGCTATGTATAGTTTGGTGGTAGCGTAGGATGAAACTATCGCATTCGCAGTCATTTATTTTCCTATGGTTCTCAGGCACGTTCTCAGGACAGTATCGCCCGTCCACCATAAACTGTAGGCATCGGTGTACAATCTGACAGGATGTTGGCAAGCTGTGATCACAGCGAATCAAATGACTGCTCTTTTGGAGCAGCTTTTAATTTCTGACGTGTTTGTGTCTGTACGCGAGGTTCCGCTCCGTCGTAGTAAGCGACCTCATTGTTTCTTTAAAAAAAACTAATCCGTACTGAGTGTGGTGGGTTTCGAATCATCAAGCTAAGGCTTCATCCTGATTGCAAGTTCAAATTCAAACACGCAACTCGTTAGGCTACAGTAGCAAGGCGGCCGGGTGTACAAAAACAGTAAATTGTAAAATTCTTGTTCGGTGTTCTGTTAGTGATCAACCGATTGTCGTTGGTTTGCTTGCGGTGCTCACACAGATCTACCAGGCCTCAGATGGTGTTGGGATGGCGGTTGCTTCGCAATCTTATGCCAAGCCGTAGTCAAGGGAGCCATGTCCGTCCGATTCACCCTAAGTATCACTCATGAACACTGCTTGAGCTGATGTTTGAACCATCGGACCAACTACAAGCCTAGACGCGTGACTCGGTTAATCACGGTAGAATGGCTTCGAAATGTGTAAAGTTTAAGTTCAGGCCCCTGTTGATGCAAAGGTACCATTCAGCCCGTTTGTACCTGATCTAGAGTTAAGCCATCACCGAAGGTGACCGGTCAGTGTGTTGTTTGAATCCACATGAGCAAGGACATGAGCATAGAACCTGTGTGATAAGTAGTTTACAATAAACCTTTCAGCCTCGGAGACCACCTTGACGAACAGTGAAAGAGCTGAGCCCGTTTATCGGTGACTTTTCAACTACGTTCGAATTACGTTGGAAGTATGATTTAAAACAAAGCCTGAATCATTTATGCCGGGTAGAATTATCTTAACCAGGACAAGCCATGAATTTGGCATGTAGGACTTTTTCTCGGATGATACCGGATGTCAACTGGTCGACGTGAATACGATATGGACCGTGAGACCACGATAGATTCAGTGAACTCAACTATGTGTGTATGTACGCGCGCAAGACCAATGTAAACATTTTCCATCAGCCCGAAATGTGATCATTCTCTGAGATAAGACAGGCTCGATCGTTGGTGAAACAAAAACACTTCCTATTTTTGTCACGTAAATCGGTGCACGCTTTCCGTTGTCATGGTTACCGTTCTGTGTCAACTGAAACCCATATCTATCGGGACTTCTCGGTCTCTGTCCGTCTGTCCAGTAGGACAAAACAAAGCTGTTTTTAAAAGCAAACAGACAAGAATGAATCACTATTACGTTTGAAACATTTATTTCACTTTATAAATATGAATATTACAATGAGAACTCAGGGACTGGAAAAGGCAAGTAATTCGTATCGATTCGTCAATATCAAGGTCAACAAGGAAAAAAATATCAGGCTTGTAGAAACTTGGAAAACAACATTTTTTACGTGACTACAGATCGGATAGGTTAGCCGACCAGACAAAATAATGACCTATTGCGTCATTAAATCCGGGACAGCTTAAAGGTCATATCAAATTGGTCCTGAACAATGGATTTGATCGATTTACTGGGACGGCCTCAGTGAACTTTAGAAGACGTTAATTTCGGTGTGGAAGCAGAATAAGTTGTTGGCCTCTGATGACTAGTTGTCTACCTATAGAGGATTATGGTGTTTTTCACCAGATATTCAATTCAGTGAGATACTTTTGGAACCAAGGAGGCACGTGCTCTGCCAATATGACGGTTAGAAATGTATCGATCCTGACAATGTAGCTTGGTGATTTGGCCCCAATGGGTTGATAAACGATAGTGATAACCCTTGAGTCCTGTTGAGAACGTGTATTTCTGCCGCATTGTTTGGCCGCTTTCGTGCAGCGACTCAGCGCTGTGTTCCTATTGTCATTGTGCTGGCTCCTTTGAAGAGGATACCCTCGTAGATTGACTTATTCGGTGAAGTGTCGCGTTTGCTGGTTCCTATTCCCTAATGAGTAGTTCCACTTCATCAGCAAACCAGTCTGGTGAAAAAACCCGATTGGCTGTTTTGAAAAAATGTTTTTTGCCAAGTTCCGTTTGTAATTCAGCGTGTTGAATCCGCAGAAGTGATCATACTGACGTAACCATGTAGGTTCTCCGAAGACACTACGTATAAAGGATTCACCCGCTCTGTGCAATTAAGATGTCCTGATATGACGAGGAGTCATTGACGTCCTTCTCAGCAAGATTGGAATGAACACTATCCCTACTCAGAATGGACTGACGAATATAGTCCATCTCTCTGGTCATCGTCAGAGTATCACCTACGTAACTTTGATGGCCAGTCAGTTCCGAACTAATTCCTCGCCATTTTTAACATCAAAAAACAACAACCAGAACTGGGCCCAGTGAGCCTAGGTCGCGACACCATCGACTTGTTGATAAAGCGAGTTCGGGAACTTCAAAGAGTAGTAGTTCTTTAAGGAACCATGTCGAAATGGGAAAAACTTATCGGACTCCACCAGGATACACAAAGTATCGATCGTTTCATGTAGCGAGAAATTATCTTCTGCAAAATACCGGCTCGACTTGCACGCTGGCTGTAGGCCATCAAGTAGTTCTCACCTCAACATACTTCTTGGCCACTGATATTCACGTGTTCTAAGGTTTGTCGGGGCCAGTGCAATTAATCGATCAAAACCTTCGTCATGTATCCAGATGAGGTTAGCTACGGTCCTTGGGCTGCCCTAGATTTACTGACGTAATCGATTGTGTTCTTCCTACGACTGAAATCACGCACTGAACTTTATTTCGAACTTCGTTATAAAACCTGTTTCTTTCGGTTATTGCAATAAGAAACGATTGCATATGCCAGTCTCCTTGCTGCAGCTGTATTCTTCAGACTTCAGTATGTTGCCAACCCCTGGAAATTCTGCTGACGAAACGAAAGTGGTATAGATTCAAAAGAACTTTTCTCTCCTAACAAAGCCCAGATTTTAATTGGTATTACTTAGCTGCATATGGGTGAAAAAGTCAGGCTGCTGATTTCAGCAAATACACTCATTTGCAAATCAATTTGGTTTTCTCCAGGGACGCAGCCGAATCTCTCGTTCATGATATTCTTCAACTGAATGCGCTGGAGAAAGGCCATCCCATGTTTCAATTGGTACATTATTCGATATATCGCAGTATATTTTCATACAGGAAACTACTCACAAGGTTGTTGTCGAAGAGTTTTCAGTAAAGTGGGCTGTCGAAGAGTTTTCAGCAACCTTGTGAGTAGTTTCCTGTATCAAGTTGCTGATGTTTGACAAAACTCAAGTCTTCCCGAATTACGCGCAACATTTTGTTAATATCCCTGTCGGTATACCCAGTATTATTATTAATATTATTATTATTATTATTATTATTATTATCGTCATCATTGCCATTACCGTTATCAGTAGCGGCAGCAGTAGTATCGGCGTTAGCGACAAACCGAAATTTCGAACACTTGTGCTCCATTGTAAATTGATGGAAGAAAGCTCGACTGTACGCGCATAAAGAGACACGTATACCTCCAGAGACTTACTCAGACTATGGGCATACAGTTGGCAACAGAGATCTCATTCGCACAGATTAACTACTCTAGCGCACAGGCCCTTAAGCCGAAAACGTGTACGGTAACAAAACCATACATCGGAATGCCACGGGGGCTGCGCTTGTGCCGTTGTAAAAACAGCGCGGAAAAGAATAGTTCTCTGAGAAGAAGATGACTGAATATGTGCAACAGGACGTTGGATACATTACTTAGCTGAATCCCTAGATGTATAACCGAACAATTTGTGTTTGATCGCTTCTTCCCGAATTCAGTAGTACTAGAATCCAGAGCCTAAAGTATCCAGACAGCAAATACTGGGAATCTAAATGCGTCCCGGTTCCGCTAATCATATGGGTAAAGTTGATTGTTGATCAGGTGGCCGTTGATCTGCTCGCCGAGCTTGACAACTGACTAGCAAACTTGCTGTCACCGTACGAGGAGACATTACCAGTGCGCTATTGGGTGGACACTTCCTCTTTGCCTACGTGCGGTTATATATAGCATTTGAGGATTATCTGTCATCTCTTAAAAGGATTACCTAATTTGGAGACAATGCTTTCGTGAATTTATTGGTCCCTTTGTGATCTTTATTGCGCTGTGATCTTTGTTACTTTGGGTCATCCAAACCCTTCTACTTTTAGTTGTTTCTTCTTTTGCTTCGATTGGCCCTTTCTCAGTTTGCATTGTGTTGTGGTTTGGTCTTCTCGAGATTGATTGGTTGGTTGCATTACTTCACTTCCTCCATTGTAACAGCTGATGTCCTCGCGTCCGCCGGTTGATTGCTGCCGGTTAAGCCCCGTAATGTTACAATATAATGGTCGTTAGCTGATGTACGCATTGAAAAACCACCCTCATTTGCCGTTATTTTCAAATTAACATATCTTCACATTTAGTCAAATAAGTCCACTCGCTCAATAATTTGGTTTTTAACGGCAGATTCGACAAAATCCAAGCCCAGTTCCCCGCTTATGATATTCTTTAATCGAATATGTTGCATAATGGCCGGCTAGTGCTTCGGCTCGTACAGTTTTCCATATATAGCTATATATTATCTGAAGGGTACTCACTACTCATCAAGTTACTGAAACTTCTTCAAAGGTGCACGATCACTTTTGTCCGTAATGGAGCTAACCGGTTAGGCAGTGTACTCGGGTGCAGCTTGTGCGAATTGGCAAATGTGATTCTGAGCTTAGTAACTTCGTCTGATCTGTTCCAATTAAAGTTAATCCAAATTTTGAGAGGTCCCACAACCCCACTCGACTACCATGTTACTACTAAAAAGTGCACACAAATACGTGTTAACTCCACAGATTATTCGGAGCCGAAGTAAAAAAAAGGAGTCAACATAATCCAGCGATCCTCGAATGTCACGATACCAATACTTTAATCAAATGTATGTGGTAGTGAAGGGTTTGGCATGAACGGACGCGTGCAGTGCCCTACCCAATGGGGTCAAATCTCGCTCATTTCTCTCGAAGCAGCTCTTCACGTCTGACAGTAAGACGAAGAGGAACAACTGATTCCAAGTACCTTAATAGAGGAAAGGTCACACGTTATCCTGTGATTGGTTAATTCGTTGAAAGCATTTATAAAAAGGGAGAAAGTACTCATCACTTTTTTGTATTTTGCGGTGAGTCCTACATACATTAGGTGAGTTGTGTGTGGTCCATATCCTTGAGAAGGATGATGGGTGCGTCACAACCTTGAGAGTTAGGGTACAAGAGAGGGTACATGGTTGTAAGATTCCGAGTTGACATGGACCTTCAAATACGTCACTCAAAATATTATTCGTGTTCGACAATCGCGTTGGAAACTAGGTGGTACTCAAGAGATTTTGGTTCAAAGTGCTTGGCCCAGCTGACGAAAGACTGATCGTAGTGTGAGAACACTCGGTAATTTTCAACTGAGATTTCGTCCTGTCACTGAAGTAAATCTATGCTGAAAAACCGAGAAGCACTGTACAGCCGTTTCGTCCTTATTGGGAATCATTGGTAGTGCGCGTCTCATGAAAAATACTCAGAGAGTTTCAAACCCGTGACCTTCCAGCCAGTTGTTGAACAATTAACCGATTGTACTCGAGCCGCTGAACAGTAATGCGATTAGCTCTTGCGTAGACAGGAAACGGCGTTCAGTTCGTTCAGTCACAGAGACTGTATCACATGGTTACGTGTTGGCTGGCCTTTCAGCATGTGTTGACCTCACTGCCAGCAGGAAATCTCTGTTGTAAATTACCAATTCTCCTCACACCACAATCCATCTATAAGTGGCTGAAGGGGAGAATAACTTCACAAGATGAGTGAAAATTCCATTTGAGAAGCCCTCACTAGAGGAGCAAACCAATACGTGTGCCCACGTGATATGGCTTCCATGACTGGAGGATGAGTGGGGCTTTATTCTGTTTAACCGGTAGCTAATCACATTGCTGATCAGTCCCTTGTGGCCAAACGAACAAAAGTGGCATAGTTTTAGTGAGAATCTGAAGTAACGGAGTCGTAAAATGGGATGAAACCCATGCAACCGAATGTACAATTTTAGCAGGAAGAATAATGGTGAGAAATTGTCCAACTTCAACTGTTCTCATTTGACCTCAGTTAGATTGTACAAGGGAGTCTAGGGTAACTCCGGCTAGTTACTCGATTCTGCGGTAGCTTTGATAAGTATGGTGCTGGGCAACGCTACTGGACACAGTGAATTATATCGATCTCTTACGTCATGTGACATTATCCGATAGCAAAATACGTCTTTGCGTATCTTTGGCTCCTCAACTACTTCTACCTTGTTCAATAACGAATATCTGACATCGAAGGAAACCGCACAGTCCCTTTGCTTTTTGGACATGGAAACACACAATGGAAAGATTGGGCGATTGACCAAATGGGCCAAGACTTCATCAAGTCAAGGATTGTTCACCTGTTCCCCGAAGCACATTCGAGCAACTGGTGCAACCAAGGAAGTACTGGTCTAATCCTTTCACTGGATCCTGGCACGGATGATGTTGAAGTTACTCTGAAGATCTATGCTGCAGCAATACGCCCTGGCGCATTAGGTTTACGGAGCTTATGGAGACGAATTCGGGTGGTAATTATTGAGCCGTTAGGTAGGACAAGCACCACATCAAAGTCGATCTCATGGAAACTTGCAGAAAGCGAAAAAAACGCGGGTATTGTTGCAATCAAAACTGATCTAACGGCAGTATAGTGGATTTGGATATAACTTGGGCCTACCAGAGTTGGCAGCGCAGAAAGTGTGAAATGTTTCAATTTCGATAAACAGATTATCACCGTGTTGGCAGTAGTGCAAGATAATGGCTCAAGAGGTTAGAGAACAACGAGTACAAGCAAGAGAAACGCGGTAGCCCGGGAACAACTTTGGATGGAAGGAACTCACTCTTTGTTACCAAAGTGTCCCCATTCAATGTATTCAGGATCTGGGAATGCCGAATCAGATGAGTTGCCGCGATGTTAAGTAAAACACACAACTTCCAATATTCCTAAGGCATATTTCAGGCCATGTGAGCATTCTAATGTAGCAAACCGGTTAAATTACCCGGAAGGGAAAATATTTTAGCTACATAAGCGTCAGAGTCAAGTTCAGCAATAATCATTTTAACATCGTTTGAAAAATAATTGTTGCCAAATCAAGAAAAACGAAGATTTGTCATTTAACCGTGCGTTTTCTGGCAAGCTCGATTCCGTAATATAGCGTGCTCCCAACTTATAGGTCCGAGCCTCTCCCGGATTGAAACAATGGTGGTATTAGTAAACGGATATGTACGAAGATTTTAGTACTGCCTGAATTGAAGAGAATGTTAGACAGAGACCGGAGCAACGTGGAGGTTCTCCTTTTGATGCTCATTTTCAAAAGAATGCCAAAGCACTTGTTACGATCATTTACCGACATTTGTTCAACATATTGACCTTGCTGCACTTCAACACTAAAGAACTGGCCACAGTCACGTCACTACAATCTGGTTATTGTCATTGTAACAGCCAAACCGAATCTTCGAGCAACGCGTAATACCAGGACCTCCGAGAAGGCAAAACAAAGTCGGAGTTGGGTTTCTATACGGTACTATCAATGTAAGATATCAATTCACAAAATACACGAACCTCGACAGTAGGTACTCGTCCACAACAAATGATCCACTTGGACTATAAAAGTACGAACCAAATGAGCAAACAGGCTCCCACGTGAGACAGTCACACGTGCATAAGGTCGTTCACAAACTGGCTGGATGACCTCAAGGTCAAATGAGTGAAGTGATAGGAACAAACAAACGCCAGTTCATACACACGCACTAAACACAAAAGTGAAGCGGGGTTTACAAATGGGGACAGAAGAAACGTGGGGAATTTCAAATGTCAAGATAATGGACGACACTGTCATTTTCACGCAAAAACAGTCGTCAAACTGTCTAAAGGCAATGGTGGCTTTCTGTGTTGACGTTTGAGTAAGAAGCTCAAGCAGACGACGGGTGTGACTCGCACAGCAAATTAGAGCACACACTTATTTAGACATGCGCATGTCTTCTTTTGGCCCCATTTTATGCAAAACCGTCGCTATAACAGTGTTTGGAAGCTCGATTTAGAACCATGGGTATCATGCTTTGACAATATAGCAAATGTTGCATAAGTTGCATGCGGAAACTGACATGAGTGGGAGAGAAACAACACAGTTCTGGAGTGTTGCATATGCCAAGTATGTCTTGAAGAGAGTCCTTTTTTAATGAAGGCAAAAAAGACCCCATCGAGTTGAAATGCAAGTCAGGAACCAATTCCATCCGTGTTCTACTTATGTGCCAGTCTTGTAGGATTGTTTCTCATTACCATTTGTTGTTTCGACTGAGCCAGACTGCCCGCACAAACATACTTACTCGTCCTGCATTAAGACAGCACGGTTGCTGAGAGCATGGGTCTGCATATGGACTTCCAATTTATAACTGGTGCTTTTAAAATGGCTTCTGACTGCCGTGCTGAAGATTTTCACGCTTTTTTCCTCATACATCACATCTTGTTAGAACGTCAAACGCATCTTTGAATTCCGGTTGAATGCCATCCAAATCTGTTGAAAATTTATCAAAACAGCTTGTTTCAAGTCATAACCAAAGAATATGTTTCCATTTAGGCCAGTAAAATTACGTTTGTTCTGGAACGCAAAATGTTGGCGTGCGAACAACGTCAGAAATGAGTACAAACCGCCAAATTCAACGTCCAGCTGACCGCAGCTTGTACGGAGACCTCTAATAAAAATACGTGTCCACATCACTCTCATATGAACAGTCCTCATCCTCCTGTGGCGCAATTATTCTTGTGAGCACTGGACTCCTCTTAGGGCTCATCAGCAGTGCATATCCGCGGCGGTGTCAAGTTTCGAACTCCGGACATCTGACATCTGACAGATGACACCTGAGATCTGACATCTAACATACTTCTCACCTCTAGTGCAGACTCACCAGAATATTTGCGCTAGGACAGGAGAAAAACTGTTCAGAAGAGAGTGATACAAACGCGTACTCTACAAATCCCGCAGCCACCTAGAACTATTCAACACTTGTCCATCTGGTTTCAGAAGTCCGTGGCACTACCTGACCGGGAAGTTCTGAAAGGCGTGTCAGTCGATCGTCACAACCAGATCAGTTACTGGGTTGTCACTCGAGGCGTCAGGTAAACCAACCACATTACTCAAGCCTGAGCATGTTCGTACGTGAAAATTCGGATGCGTACAGTGTGCGCTGATGGAGCAGTGAAAATACGCTCGTCTCGCACGTTAGATGTACGGAGGTTAAATCTGGGAACGGCCAAGTGTATGCACTACTGATGAGCTATAACGAGAGCGAAGAAACTCGAGTCCAGTTCGTTCCACTTTGTGTGTAAATGAAAAAGTATTATTCAACTGTTAGGGGGCTAAATTGCAGGTTTTTTTATCATACATGCGCTTTCATGTGGCCAATACTGGTAGATGTTTCCGCGAGATGAGTGTATCAGCCAACTGCTGGTTGCTTGCACATATCTAAATGTGAGTCTATGATCCGACCTTTATGATACTGTTCAGGCATGGTCACGTACACACGAATCGACATCACTGGCTTGGATGGACTTAATGGAGTTGCGCTCCAGCCGCAATAAGGTCTGCACACATAAGCGACTTTTCCGGGCTATTTGCCGTTTAACTACCCTAATCATATACGAAACAGCTGTTTCACATACAATCCACAAAAACACTTTTTACTGGTCGATGAAACTAGAGCGGGGAAAGTTGGTGAATACTATTCGGAATGCAAGTCGTTTGATCATACTTGACATTTCGATATCAGGTTTTGATGAATCGATTTGCATTGTGTGGTGTCGCTTTCCACCAAATGTGATGTTAGAAACGTGGGAAAAAAAGCTGTCAGTTCAGAAATGAGCGTGAAAGCCCTTCTATTGGGAAGTGCGCTGACGGTCACGAAGACTGACCACAAATGAATTTTGATTCACCCTATAGCAAAAACCCAAACCAAATTAGTTTGTACATGATTGAGGGCGCTTTGGACGAACAGCATTCACATCATTGTCGATTGAACAGTTCTGATGTGCTGGTAAAAGTAAGCCGGCGAATACACAACAGACAGTGAGAGTAATAGAACCTTGTCTCGCTCTTATGGAGGCTTACTCAGGGGTTGCACTCTGCATTTCTGGCATACTCCACCAGCGCACAATCGACGTACCTGAATTATCATGTTTGAACAAGAGAACGTGTTCGTGTTTGAGCGATGTGGCTGTTTGCCCGATGTCTCGAACGCCGTCCTAGTTGTCTCGATTGATCGACCCAACTGTCAGGATTTCCCAGTCAGATCGAGTCGTGGATGCTTGAAAGACCCTGGACAATTTTCCGATCAGGTCTAGGTGATTAGTTGTAGACGTGAACTAACCGAAATAAGTGCACTGTGAAAGGAGGACAACTGTTCACACACAACAGCGATGCGAATGCGAAATATCGTGAATTTCATTTGCCCCGACAACATCCAACACCGTGCTATTCAGGCAAGTTGTCTCAACGGTTGTCAAGACAACTGACGGCTTGTGTCAGAAAACCTCTACTACTTTGGTGAAATGTTGTGTTCCCGGAAATCGATCGAAAGGGGCTCGTCTCACTCCAGAGATGTCTCAGTTTACCAGCAGAAAACCATGGGTTTTCATCAGATTACAGACAGCTTCGTACGCCACTCTTTGCATACTTCATTGGATGTTCAGATATGTTGGTTGCTGATTGGTCAACTATCGGCCTGGCTCGGCGGCAGTTGACGTCCTTCGATCTTTGTAGTATTCATCAAAACAAGTCGTTGCTAATAGAAACCTGAGTTTGCCTTCGTTGAAAGGCTCAGTTGATTGGCGTGGTCATTACCAACACACACACACACACACACACACACACACACTATTACTCATGAGAACCCTCAGTGTGAAGTTCATCAACCTGTATATCCGCTTTCCCCCTCTTCAACCGCCATCCCGGACATCAGACTCGACAGCAGTACGTATGTCTGCTGCGCTCCACTGCTCCACTAGCGCGCTCCGAACACACCTCAATTATATCGTCTGAACAGGCAACTTGATTACGCCAGGAAAGGGGAAGAACTGTTCAAACCAGGTTGGTAGTGCAGATTCTACAAATTTCGCATCCACATACAACTACTCAAATCCGTCCAGTGGATCTCACGTGCCTCTGGCGCTACCTGACAGGGGGGCACAACCAGGTCAGCCAGCTACGGGGATGTTTTTCTTGGCGTTGGGTCAATCAATCAAGCTTCACAAGAGATGAAAGGCCCACGTGTTCAGGGGCGTCCCTCATGTGTTATTTGTGGTAATAGGTCCACCTAGTGACTCAGATGCCCTGAGTTTAAATCTCTGGAACAGCTGCGGTTGTGTACTGTCTATGAACTCTGATAAGAGAGGCCTCGAGCTCGGTGCTTTCTGATATTGGTGTGAAGTGACTGGAATCATGCCCCCTGGGAAGACGGAGAACTGTCCAAACGACAGCGAAGCAACTATAAATTCTAAAAATCCGACAACCGTCAACGGCTAATTCGTGAAGTGCACTCATTTGCAAGCTGATTCGGCTTTAACGGGGGATTCAACTAAGTCCATCGTTTATGCTATGAATGTTGTGTTCCCTGAATACCGCCTACAACTAAGAAGAATTGTCCAGTACGCGCTGTCTGTCTGTGCATTCCTCACGGACAGGTCAAGAGACCGATGCAAGAGCTGTTGGACCAACAAATCACATTAATTAAGCTTTGAGGTACCTGTCTAATCGGAAATAACTACTTCAGTGTCACTGGAGAGCTTTGGTGGGGTAGTGGTGACAGGCTTACCTGGCAAGCCAGAGTCTTGGGGTCTGACACCCTGGCTCTACTGGGGTGAAGCTCCAGTCCATTGCCTAGGTCAGCTGAAAGTAACACACTACTCATAAGGTTGCTGAAAACTCTTCCAAAGCTCACGGCCGGTTTTGCCCTTCCACCTCAGGCTCATCAGGTAGGCGCAGCCTTCGTGTTTCCGTCAAACTTATGTTCCACTTGAACTGTTCTGATAAGTATATCCTCAGAGAACCTGTCATACGATAAACACCAGATGAATGTTTGTCAACGTCTGTTCAGCATAAAATTTCTTTCCTTGTGTTGGGGATATGTAGTGCTATGGATCAAAGTTCAGCTCCAGCTGCTACCAAGAGTTTTGCCGGAGAAATGCCATCACGCACGTCTTTTCGCCACCGTACCACCCACAGTCAAACGGTCAGGACGAACGTTTTGTCGATACGTTCAAGCGGGCGCTGCTCGAATCTCGAGGGGAGGGGACATCCGTCGAAGTTCTCCAGAGATCTCTTCTAGTCTATCGGACCACTCCAAATGACTCTATGGACGGCCGGAAATCGCCTGGCGAAGCGCTCATGAGCCGAAAATTGTGAACTATCAATTCGGCTATGCCTCCGACACCGACAGCTAGTTTCCGGCCCACCGTGAACGCAAAGATGGCCCAATTTAACGGGGGACAAGTGTTTTTGCGCGGGACTATCAACCAAGGCACGTACCCTGGATCCAAGGACACTTCTTACGAAAATGCGGAAGCGTAATGTATGACGTCTCTGTTGGCCCAGACATCTGGACGCGACACAAGAATCAACTCCGTCCACGCCATCTCTTGGAGCCACCAGCGTACCAGTGACCTTCCGCTAGACATTATCCTTGACACTTTTGAACTCAAGGCAATCATGCCTGATGCAACGCAGCCGGAGGTGACACAGAACGCATCAGCCGGGGAGTCAAATCTTTTCCCAAGAAGATGGACAGATCACCGCAGACGTCAAACGACTCTTTTTCAAATTGACCCCAGAAAGGCCCGTTACTGACTTTTCCCCCAAGGGGAGGTGTTGGGGATATCAGTATCCCCCAAAACCGTTTACTTTCCGAGCTATTGCCAATTTTATTATTTTGTCAGTTTGAACTTTTAAATTCCGCGCCCTTTCCGCCATGTTGCGCCTTAATCCAAAAAGACCGCGCTTCTTTCCTATTGGCCAGTTGGACTTTGTGTGCGCTAACGAACTTATTGTTCTCCAAGGTCGCTCAATATATATATATATATATATATATATTCGACGGTGCTCCTGCTGTACTTCGCCTTTGGTTGAGGCAGCAAAAGCTCTCCTCCGAAGGTCCGGTCATCTTCTTCTCTCTCTCCGCTAGGAGTGGTTGAGCTCGCGTCATAGATGGTGATTATGCGCTCCTTCTCAAGTCGCGTGTAGTCGTTGATCGTAGCTGTTCAGATACATAACACCTTGGAGCACAAAAAATGTCCACATAAAAGAAATGTCTCTCAGGTTACACAAAGGCTGTTAGAACGGGCTGTAGGGCAATTAATTCCAAACGTGAGAGACAGTTCGTTTCGGGTGCAGGGGGACTTTGTGTATTCTAAGAAAGGATATTTTACGCTGAAAAATCCTCCGTGTCACTTTCACTGAGTTTGCTCATCCTATTTTCCTGGATGTCGGAGATTTTCTTTCTTTTCTCTTTTAGTGTGCTTGATATTCATTTTACTTGCCCATTTATGTTGTTCGCGCTCAGAATATGGATGGGTTTGGTGCTCGTTCTGAGGTTGTCGGTCACATCGGCTAAAGTGACAAATGATCTGCGCAAGTAAACTCGAATGAAATTTACTAATATGGGTCACAGGAAGCAAGGAGATCGGTTTGACAGAATTTACAAGCAATTAATTTGTAGGTAGAGTTGATCCATTTTTAAAGTTTGTACATATAGTTCATCCGTCTGATGCGTTAACGGTTAGGGGCTGCGTGGTTCGTGGATGAACTCCTGCCTAACTTGGCGGGATTCTTCCGGCAGTTTTACGTTCATCCCTGATGCCACAATTATCGCACAATGATCGTCCTTCAGACAAACTAATCGAATGCAAAGACAATAACCACACCCATTCCTAGTCCTTTGGCCAAGGACCCTTGCTTCTGCAAAATTTCGCTTTCAACCGTAGTTGCATTTTTTGCTACACGCGGAAAGCCGTTAATCCTCCTTGTCCTGAGTAGAGCTCATTACGTGACTTGTGAGGATTGGTCGCATGCTGCTTTGGGTAACAGTTTTCGTGGCTTACTCCCCACCCCCCACCCCGACACCCGGTTAACGGCACTTGGAAGCACGTCAACAGGTCAGCAGGATGAACTCACCAATCAGTGAAGACCTGTCGAAACAGACACGAAACAAACCGGTCCCTGTGTGATTTGGGTCAGGAATGCAGGCAGCAGTATGTAGCCATGCGACCCAGATCCAACTACAAGCTTTTCAACTGCAGCAACTTTAATTTATTATTCTGGAGTTGAAGTCACCGTCGCTGATGGCACCACACTTACCACACATAAGTGGACGATCAACGTAAGTTGAAAGGTACTCATGTGTCAACAAGGCGATGGACTTATTGGGAAATTAGACTACTCTGGAGCAGATAAATGGATACTGCTTGCTGTGCAAGACCCTGATATGACAGACGGCTTTAAATCAGTGGGGCGTTAAATGAGAAGTTCAGGGCTACTTTGGTGAAAGTTCTGACATCCTCATTCAGCTTTTTGGTGGGGCGCAGCTTTGGGATGGCATCTAGCATGGTGTCATTATAACGAGGATACACCTTTTGGAGTAGAAAACCGGATACTCATTTTCTGAAACCTAACCAGCCAACCTTGGCTATTCAAATGATGAGTTTACTCAACTTTTCGAGTGAGTGGCGACTTCGAACTTGAAATGTTTCCAGTTTGAATCATTTGGAGTATTATCGTAAATAACTGTTCGGAAAAGCTCGTATAGAACTCTCTTTTGTTGCTGCCAGGTCTCCGTGCTACAGATCACAGAAGTGAACATACCAGCACACAGAATACACCCTACCAGAAATTGCAATTTTACTGTAATTTTTGGTCCAGGTGAGTACAAAGTTACTGGTGAACAAAATGCCAGTGTATTAGACAGGGAACACCTTTCCCTGATGATAAGGATATATCCATACAATTTTCGGGCTTATTAATTCGGACAATTTAGAACTACTTAAATCGAGATAAATGGAATGTCGATTGCTGTGTTCTGTAGTTATCCGTGACACTACTATCCGGCTCAAAATAGTATGTGTTGATGTGGCCCAACGAGCATAACTTCCCAGTAAAGTTCTTATTTCATGGTCACAGCCTCTAAAATCCATAAAAGTTTAAAAAATGCACCACGTGGGGGATTTCTCCTACCAGGTTTCAAACTTGGACTAGTTCCACTCAACTTGTATGGCTTTCAGATGAAAATACATATAGGCTGTGTGCTCATAGTGGATGTCTGGTCAAGTCCAGAAATGCAGTCCAGATGAAACTTCCCCACCAATCCTGTAAGTTGTTTTTACAGGTGCATACCGCAACCATTCCCCTGAAGGATTTTTTTCATTACAAGTTTCGACCTAATCGCATGGAAGGCGCCAAATGTCATTCCCACAACGACTAACCAGAACGAAAATTCAGTGGTTCAACTTGTGAGATGTGCATCCCTACGGCAGACATGACGGTTGTATAGCGGTCTCGGCTTTTTAACCTAGGTGTACTTTAATCGCAACATGTAGCCCCTACTTGTCAGACCTGAGAACACTGGCCTTGGACACCTGTGTTGTATTTCCTGTGCCTAATATACCGGACAGAACGAATCCAGAACTCCGTTGCCTACTGTTTTGTTACTTCGACTCTGCCGGCGACAGGACTGATCGGTGCTCAATCAGTCATCAGTTTTTTGTCCAATTGTGCTGGTGCTGACAATTCCCCTTCAAATTGGCAATCGTTTTTCAAGTTTTGTTTGGACAAATTTAGGGTGCTCTCTGGTTGGTTCAGACTTCTTGAAACTTGTTTTATGATGTTGTGACCCAGTCAACCTCAGTTGAGTGTTTTCGGCCTCAGGTTTGCACCTGTTGCACTCGTGGATCCAGCGATTTTGTTGCACCAAGTAGAAATAGCTGCTGAGTGCTTTTGACCGCGGTCATTTGAAGCAAAGGATATTGGTAATAAAATGATCTCTCGGCCAAACTGGTGTTCCGCGGCTGCGTATCAAACTGTTAATGGAAATAACCTTTCTTGGCGAAATAGTTGTCTTCTAGCAAGCTGTCATCCACTTCTGCGTGGACTGGGGAATCAGAGTCCAAAAGGCACATTGCACTATATGGGCTTACAAGTTTATAGTCACGTGATACTAACCTTCTATCTCCTCAAGGACAGTTAGGTTCAAAGAAGCGTTCGAGACGTGATATTACAAGTTCACACTCCGAGTGAGGTAACTTATGAACGGTAAATCAGGATAGAGCTTAAAGGTGTTCTTTGCAGGCTGTATAAGCGCAGACACGAAGAGAGGAACTACTCACCCAATCGTGAAACAACGATGCCTGTTCGAACAGTGGCGAAACGTTTGCAAATAGGTTGCCAAGCTTGGCGAACAGATCAACAACCACCTGATCACCTGCCAACATTACAAACCAGAATGTCGATGTTGCTGACAAGAAGCCCTCATTTCGTCCAAGATTGTTTCTAAAGGATGTGTCTTTACTCTTGCACATTTCAGAATGTATTTTCCGACGATTTCGTGCGTTCGCATAGTAGCTGAGTGGTAAGCTGCACACGATCGTTAAGGTCTCTTGTAATCTGCCTTTCTACCTGTTGAGAGGCGATTATGGCCCATTCTAACAATCTTGTTAAATTCACTCATTCTCAAAATGAGGTTAATTTTGTCTTGGCAGACGGAACGCCACAGGTGATAGGTTGATAACCAGTGGAGTGATAGAGTAATAAAGATAGAATAGGTTTGAAGAAGAGCGTTCTAAACATCATCGCTGGAACACAGTTAGCATCTCTGCCATCATCAGTGTGTGTAAAGAATCTAGCACGAAGTATAAAAACACCTGGTCAGCCACAGGTGGTAAGATTAACAGCACATTAAGCGTACCTCTAACGTTGTTCCGACTGATGATATGTATCTGGAGACCGATACCGAAAAAAGGAGGGTAACACTCGAGCAGGTGCAATCATCTACACTCTAAGCATGCATTGCATACGTATAAAAAAGTGCTCTCGATTTTCAATAGACTCGATCTTTACTGGCCTAGGACTGAGGGACCAGTCATCCCTAAAGGGAAACCACTTTTGGATGAATTGAATTTCTGGGCCCTAAAGGGATTCGTTCGGACAATGGACCAGTTTCTGAGATGCATTTTCACCAGAATCCTC
>SJOL01006453.1:200090-212561 GCA_004794785.1 Opisthorchis felineus | reverse complement strand
ACTCGAGGACTGCGCCTACCTGATGAGCCCTAAGAAGGGCGAAATCGGTCGTGGACTGTCGAAGTATTTTCAGCAACCTTATGGGTAGTGCTTTACGTAAACTACTCATATGGTTGCTGAAAATCTTCGACAGCCCACGACCGGTTTCGCTCTCGTTGAGGTATATCCGGCAGGTGCAGTCCCTGAGTTCCCGTCAACCTTATGTTCTACGTGATCATAAATTGCACAAAGTTCGCCAAATACACTCATTTGCACACCCGTTTGGTTTTAACAGGAGATTGGACAAAATCCTAGCCGAATCTCTGGTTTATGATATTCAGTTGGAATTCACTCGAGTCTCCCGTTAAAACTAAGTTGAGTGTACATCGCGAAACTTTTCATCCAGTTCAGCCAAGGTGAAAATGTCCCTCGGGTAATGCGACACGACCGAAAAGTAGGTCGGCGTTCCATATACGAGGCAAGGTAAGGCTGACGACGAAACGAATCAGTAAAAAAAAAAACAAAATTGTTGAGTGGCGTCAGAGGAAAACATCCCTGTATTAATTTATTGGTTTACCAGTTCAAAACAGTGTGCACATGTTTTGCCCTTTGGTAGCCCAAAGTTGTTGTGTCGTATGATCAAATTTAACGTGAACTATGGACATAAAGTTGAAGAGCATAGTACTACACATTATTCTGTTTTGGGAGATTAGCTGATAGTCAGCAAATTTAACCGATTCCATTCTACTATTTTGGCTGTATAGTAATTAGATTGGCTGTGCGTCTTCCAAGCACAATCCACACTTGTCAGCAGAGCAACGGTGCAGTGAATATACCAGTCTTTTCAAAAACAGACACCCTCAAAAGTTTTCTTCATGTCTCCATTATCTCAACTCAGCAAGTACTACATCTGGACTGCAACATTTCAGGCTGGACTGTCGACCGGACGCAACAACGCGTAACCACATTGATGCAGCCCGACCACTTGAGAGAAATGTGGTAAACACGGTCAGCACAAGGTCATCAAGAGGCCAGTCTGCAACATCGTAACCCTGGGTTCGGAATGTGTCCCACCAGAGTGATCCGTCATCCGAATGTCCTGGGCAGTATTCAGTAAAACTTAGCAGAAAGCTTATTAGTTTATCTTCACAATGATACACTTCTTGTGATAAAATCTAATGCGAGGTCTTGTGCATAGTTTGACAAGTAATCAATAGAATAAACCACCTTGAATTCACTCGGAAGTTTGTTTAAATTGATTAACTTGTAAACATGGGGCAAATAGCTACCGCTGCCTACAAAACTACTTTATTTTGAATCAACTGTGATCAAGCTGCGCCAAGCCAGTAAGTTTAATCACGTGAAAATTCCGATGTGACACGCAGTGCATAGTGTAATGAATGGTGCTGGTTGTTTCAAAGCCTACTTACAGCCTACTTACATGATTAGTAAGACGAATAAGGGTATGCTTCACGAAAAATTACTTGATACCAATGTTTTTTCAGAAGCAAAGTTCGTAATTATTTAACAAGTGTTTTCAATAAAATAATCACGGTTGGTATCACAATACGTGTTCAATTTTTTGAGAAGTTGAAGGAGAACTGGGTTACTGCACCTTTACATGCAGATGTTACGGAAAACTGAGTTTTTACTCACCTATTACGGTGTCTCATCTAGTGCTGCTCGTCCTCAGTGTACTGAAATAGCAAAAAAAGACATAAAATCTTCATTGACGCCAGTCGACGTGAGATGGCTAGGTAACTGAACAATAGAAAAAGCCACGCGCTTTGCGAAACAGATTATAGCTTGTTGGAAAATCGGTCATTTCTCGAAAGTGTGGAAGATGTGCAAGATATCTAAATTTGCCCCCCGCGCCTGAGTAAGGAATCCCTCCCACGGGGATAACCTCGTCTAGGTCCCTTGTAATTGGATTGATTGGCAAAATTTCGAACCCTTTACAAGGAGCTGGAAACTGATGGCGCTTTAATTTCTACCGCCCACCACTCGGGAGTGCTAACAGTATCTGACATGGCCAGTGGGGCAAGATGGCTCAGTGGTTAGAGCCCAAATTTACTGACCGGAAGTTTCGTGATTCGAACCCGACCTCTACCTCTCGACTTCCCCTGTCTAGGCTTGGACAACCTGGCAGTATCCCAGCCCTCGTGCTTCCTTCGGGTGGTATGGCAGCTAGGCACCGCAAGGGTGCTGCAGATGAGCGATTTTTTGTTGAAGTGGCTAGTGATTTTTGTGAAGCTGTGCTCAGTTTGCTTGAAAGTCAACTTTATCCTAACTTACCTCCAATGCACATCCCTCATACGGCGTAACCGCGGAACTTTCCACACAATAGGGTGGTTCCATGGCTTATGTGTAACAGAATAAATCACGCGAGCTTTATAACACCTATCTTGGTATTCCTACTCAAGGCTACAAACATTTAGCATCGTCAAAACCTAATCGCTTGGAGAAAGTTCACTCAAGTAGCCAGTAACCAAAATAACCAACCCATGCTGATGGACGATCATGCTATGAGAAATACTGCGTTACTGTTCCTTGAAAGGTCACAGTATTTTTAAGACAATTAATGAAGCAAAAAAAAGTTTTCAGTTGCTGTTTCCTCATCTTCTCCAGCAGACAATGTCTCAGTTTATGTTCGATTAAAGTTCACTGCATTTGGATGGTTCATTTCTGAAACGACTTATGTGTACAGACTATTAGGACAGCAGCTGGCACGATAATCGAAATAGCGGCTCAGGATTTTTTCACTCGGCCACAGGGGCGAATTCTGGACTAACGTGTTCCATCATAAACTCATGACTACGATTTACGAATGTTTATCAGACAGGCTGTTTAAGATTAATGCAAATCAACTATTGTGACGATGCAAGCTTGAAAGACCACACAAATATGTAGACAAAGCGGGCTAGATTCAACGAGCTGCAAACATTGACTCAGAATTTGATTCGCATACAGGTGGACAAGATGTAAGTTAACCTTCCTATTTTAACCCAGATTTTGTCCTGTACTTGAGGCCAATCTATCCCGAAATGCCGAGAAGCAACCTACGAATCTCCGTGGCGATGGGAGCTCACAGCTGGCCAGTTGTTGAGGCTTAAGCCGTTCGAGCAAGAGCGACTGATCAGCAGTGCGATTAACTCGCACTTGGATGCAGCGTGACTCACCCTTGAGTGACGGAGTTCGCATCACATGGTCACGTGTTGACTGGTTTCATTGGGTGAAGACTTCACAGATGGAAGGTTTATGTGACTTGTAAAATTTCCAAATTTCCTCATACACCACCTGTGTTCTTTTTGTTGGACTGTGTTTGAAAATAGGGACCTTGGGAACTGACTAACATGCCAACACTGATTCATCAAAGAATCTTCATTTATTGCTTTGCCGTGATGGCAAATCTGGTGACGATCAATGAAATAGCCCCGAGTTGAGTGAGGAAAAATAGAAGACTTATTTTCGGACTACGAGGAGTGCCGGACAGAAAGCACTTTGGTTTATAGGGGCTTTCCTCCCAGAAGGAAGCACTTTTGCAAGGTCCGTTGGGTGCTACCTATTGGAGAGGGACCACCACAAGTCGCTTCACTTGATACAACTCATAAGGCTGATGAAAGCTTTTGGTAGGATAATTTACTGTTTTGTACTATTTAGAGCTCATCTGGTAGACTTACCAACCTTACATTCTGCTTGAACACCAAATTGTACGCAAATCAACAGATACACGCACCTGCAATTCACACTGATGTCAAACGGACTCTGATTTATGATATTCTGCAACCGAATGTGCTAAACAAAGGCTGTCTTGAGTTTCAGTTGGTACGGTTTTCGAGACATCGACGAATATTTTGTTGTTATAACTTACTGTTCGGGGACTACATCTACCCTGTGTTGATTCTTTTCTTCTATTCTTATTGTTTACAATGGGATTCTTCTCTTTGTGGTTTCTGTTTTCTGCCAATGCCTTCTTTCTTGTTTTGATCTGAACGTAAACCGCTCTTTGACCTTGTCATTGCGCGTGTTGTTTAAATCAACACGTGGGTTTCGTTATATTCTGGCCACCTTGCCAGTTGATAATTGATTCGTTTGTCCAATATACGCGCACTCCAGCTCCAATCGGTCAGGCAATCTCTTAGGTATGCGCATCAAGAACGAATGGGCGTCAGCTACAACAAAGCCGGTTATAGCCATGATATTAATTGCTCTGACTCACCAACGAAGTGCGATTCAGTTCAGGTTGAGTTCAGAGCACTACTTTAGTGTCTGACATTCGTCAGGTCATTGAAACTTGATACACACGATCCTTGAGGTTCGGAGGTATGCCACTTAGTCGCTAGTCTTATCACAAATCAGCAAGCACGTTCTGGGGCTTGGAGACTCGTGCACTGACTTTATCTGTCACAACTCGGTCAGAGCTAAGACAACCTGTTAGACGTTCTCCAACCTCAAGTACCTATATTCAACTGCTAGTTGAATGTCCAGTGGAGGCGAGATGGCTCAGTGGTTACAACACGGATTTACTGACCGGAATGTCCGTGGTTCGAACCCGACCTCTACCTCTCTACTTCCCCTGTCTAGGCTTGGACAACTTGGCAGTATCCCAGCCCTTGTGCTTCCTTCAGGTGACATGGAAGCTAGGCACCGAAAGGGTGTTACAGCTGAACGATTTTTTTTGAATGCCCAGTTAATGTTTGTCCCTGGACTCATTGGGTGCGGCAAGTCGAAGGAGGGAGTGACTCTGATGATTACTCCCTGTTTCTCTTCAAAGACAGGATATTCCAGGTCGATAATCCCTATTCGATAACTTTTTGGACACCGAGAATTTGAATGTCTTCCAGCGTTTGTCTCATGGTCTCATCGACCACAAAACTGAAGAAGTAACCGGTTTGTCCGAAGCTGGGTGAGGTGTTATTTGTGGCCCGTGATGCCTCTGTTGACCGGGAGGAATAAGATCGGCGTTCACCTTGATACAAGGCCTGTAGTAAAAGCAAGCTGAATGCTACGAAAAGATCACATCTAGAAATCCATTGTTTATGGTTAGCAGAAACCGAACAGAAACTTCCGAATCTGCATATATGCGGTCCAACTGTGTTATTTTGACCATATAATCGAACGGTGACGAAAATATACAGGCATTGATCATTTTCTTACCAGTGCGGTTTTCCCAACCTAGCAGGTGAATGCTACGTGAGACCGGTACTTTTCACTAGCCCATCCATCAGCCGACTGACGGTCGAGTAACGTGACCTTAGCGTTTCAAGCTGGCTGTCTGATATACGTCATACTCCGATTGGTTCACGTCAGCAAATTCGGCTGACCATCCATCACGCGAATTGCGGTTGTGACGCGTGCTTACGCTGACCTGACAAATCAGTAATTCCCAACCAAACTGTAATAACCATTTCGTCGTAATTTCCCCTTACCCCATTGTGTTCTGCAAAAGTTTTCGGAGTTTCGGTTTGCAAGTCACAGTCTACATCTATCTATTGGAGGTTTCTGTTCGCAATCAATGCGAATTTACACGATGGGTCTCACTGACGGCTGATGTTTAACACAACAGTTTAGAGTGTCAGTGAAACGAGGCATTCAGCTCGCTAGTCTTCCCATGGACAACACAGGAAGTCCTCCTAATGTGATAGGCAACGGACACCACATCTTGTTGGGGTAGCCTATTTGGGCGTTTCAGAGATGAGACGTTCTATTTGCATCGGTTTTGGCTAAGTACCCTGTGAGTAACCACCACGCAGTCGAACATTGTACTAAAATCACAAGGAACCAATTGGTTGTTGATCAGATAGCTGTTGATCTGCTCGCCGAGCTTAACAGTTGACTTGCAAACGTTTCGTCACCATACGGGGAGACATCATCAGTACGTAGTCACCCGAGCTACCAACATTTCGACACATTACCACAAGGAACCAGAATAGTCAAGAACGTAATCAAGCCACCAATGAGATCCACGTGTACTGATTCTGACAAACTGTACGATTCATCATAGAATGGCTGTTGCGTGTCAAACAACGGTCACATCTCCCAGTTGTCACAATGTCTTTTGGAATCAAGAATGATGTTTTTTGGCTCAGCGACTGCTACGTTGATATCCGTTAGCTGATAATCATGTCCGAAAACTGTTTCCCATTTCCGAAACAAACACGATTCCTAGTCGTATTCTGCTATGGATCAGTTTATGAGCAACGCCTGTGGCACGTTCTCTTAATTGTGAGCACAAAGTAACTTTTCTACGGGAACAGAGTGGATGCTCCGATTCACTACTATTCTTAATGTCGGACAAAACACCGGACAGCTCACTGTCGGTTTCTGATTCCTGAATGAACTAGATTCAGACTCTGTTTGTAATAGACAGCTTGTTGAACAATTTGACTGTAATTCAGTGCGAATGGCCAATCGGTTTCTCACGCTTGAGAGTTTAATCCATCGCGGTATTAATGGTTTTTCTGCCTAATACGCTGTGACTTGCTGGGCGAACCCGACTGCTTTCTATGATTGTTTATTAAATCAAACGGAAAGGCTTTTTCAGTGAGATAAGCTGTGAGATAAAAGTCCCCGGGGAGTGATAGTCTGCTGATATTATCAACAAGTCTCCATTTCGCCGTCACTGCTCCGAACAAAAACTAGGAAAAAGCTATAAGGTTTCTGCCTACAATCATCTCCTTCGGTCACACGATCGGCTCACATAAAACTCGCAGTCACAAAAGGATTACATGTGATCGTTTTTGTGTACTCAGGTAAACATATTCTCTAAAGGGCTTGAAGTTACACACCAGGTGGACCTCCTGCAGTCAGGATCGTCGCAGAGATTGGCTTGTACGTTAACTCGTTCTTTGGGGCTCTGAATGTTGATCTGGCCTGAAGTATTTCACACCTCGACCGATGTAATCCTGTCATGTGCTACTGACGTGCACGGTGTTTTCTATCGATCTCTAAACCTCACTTAACCGATACACTGTGCTACGATACCCAGAAACCATATCAAACAAAGAATTGTTTTACATCTGTGTTACACCAGAACATAAACCCAGGTACAAATATTTATCCTGATGCATATTGCGTCAAACACTCTACGAACGATGTAATCAAACGGCAAACTCCAAAGTTCCTGCATCACTTGATCAAATGCTTCATGGTTAGTTTTACTAAAGGTTATGCTGTCCGTATAACTCCAACCATTTTTCGAACCTGACTTTTGAGTTTCAACCCAGTTAAACGCGAAAATTCAGGCAATTAGATAGCAAGATAGAAGATGACACGTTCCAGTTGTATCAGTCTGGACGGAGGGGATGCTACAAACACCCGTTCAACAACGGATTGATACGATGGTCATTAGTTCTACGTAAAAGTGTTCAATGAACCAAACCAGCATTTACTCAGATGCCCACAATTGACACAGTTCCAAGCAATAGCCATGCAGCACGAAAATACACTTCATCAGGTGTTCTGCTCCTTTTTAGAGCAAAATTTTTTATCTCCAACGTCCAATGGTGCAGCATGCTTAGTTGTAAATGGATGCGTGTATTTTCATTTGAATTCCTGTGGCCCGGAAATACTGATTGAATGGACTCAATCAGCATGGACAAATTTTTTCCTGCTTCCTTCGAAAGGACGACCATTTTTCAACATCCAGATCAGCTAAGTTGTTTGTAAGTGATGTCCTGACGGATTTCAATTTTTATTCGATAAGTCCTGTCTGCAAATAATTCCAGCTCTTTCCATTTCAGATCTAGTCCCAATTGTAATTCTTTGCAACCTGGGAAAAAATAAACTTTATTAATCATAAGTTGCTACCCTGTAGTAATCGAAAGTATCCAAGGAAAAAGAGACCTCTGTGGTTTGTATCAGATAGCTGGTGCACAGAGGTTCACCCAAACAAAAATTGGGGCAAAGAACAACGTTCATAAAAAGAGATGGAACTTTCTGAGCCCCATAGAAGCCTATTAGCACCACATACGCCTTCTTGGAGGAGTTTTTGGCTCTGTATTATTGCAAATTCGGACGCGGAATCGGAACGCGGAAGTCGATTTGTGGATTAGGAAACATGGATTTGCACTGCAGACGGCTGATGAGCCTCATAGCTTGAGTGCATTTCCACGCATGCTTGTTAAGTCCCCATAATGGCTAAACAGTTGTTCACTGCACGGCATGGAAAATCCGAGATCATCAGTCGTTTGCTTAGTCGAGTTTGTTGAGCCTAACAAATCCAAGGCAACCTGGCACTCTCTCAATCCTCTTGCTTCCTTCGGGTGGCATAAGAGCTGTGAACTGAAAGGGTGTTACAGGTGAAATATCCATAGAATGTGTTTGTAGACAAACCTTAAGGTTTATGTAACGAATCTTCAAATACCCTTTTAGGAAGACAAAATAACCCGTTATCAAGCTCGGCTGTCCCCGGGGGGTGGGCTGTTGGGATATCCGAACTTCGCGTGGAGACAGCGATTGATTTTTATCGAAATCTCTCAACATTCCTACCAATCAATAGTAGGACGAAAGGATTTTGGTCGCTCGTGGCGCTGACATCACAAATTATTTTTTGGTGTCGTATCCCTTAGGTTGACTGAATGCAGCCGCGTTGAGTTCCCGGTCAAGCATTTCTGTTTCGTGGCCAGAACGGTGTACTGCCGTGCTTGGGGAAACGACAAAGGAATGCGTAGACGTAATACACTACTCATAAAGTTGTTGAAAACTCCTCAACAGGCGACGACCGGTTTCGCCCTTCTTAAGGCACATCGGGTAGGCGCAGTCTATGAGTTTCCATCAAGCTTATGTTGTACTTGAACCCAACTTGCACGAAGTTAGCGAAATACACTCATTCAGTTGGACATCCCGTAAAAACCGATTTGGTATGAAAATGAGTGTATTTCGCTAATTTCGTGCAATTTGTTTTCAAGTAGAACAGAAGGTTGACGGAAACTCGGGGACTGTGCCTACCTGATGAGCCCCAAGAAGGGCGAAAATGGTCGTGGGCTGTCGATAAGTTTTCAGCTTCCTTATGAGTAGTGTATTGTGCCTATACGATGTATTGCGATACTGGCGTGTCGTACCAACTGAAACACGAGGCAGCCTGCTGGAGCACGCTCAGTTGAAGAAGAACATCTTAAACGAGAGCTTCAGTTGGGTATCCCCTGAAGACCAAATTGGTATGAAAATGAGTGCATTTCACTAATAGGTGTCAAAAACGCTTTGTATCTATCGCACCGTCCCTAGATGGTGTCCTGCGGTAACACATACCTCTACTGGGAGCGACTTGGTTTTGCTCGCTCTATAGATATACAAGCTGATAGTTTAGGACATGTCACACTGCTGTAACCAGGACTGATGGTACCGAAACATAAAAACTCGCAATTTCCCAGCCTTTTTATAAGAAGTACTTTTTATTGCGATATAGTAATATATACCTATCATACAACCATTCGATACCACTATCTTCATTCGACTCCTGCAAGGCGGTGTAGGATGGCCTGAATGACACGAAAAATTTCTTTCCGTTCGACTGGGCTACTTCAACGAGAAAGTGATGGTTCCGGTGAAAGATGCGTTGTAGCTGCCCGGTTGCAAGTCTATGTGGACACGTGTTTTGTGGGACAATAACTTCCAACCAGTGACAGTTGGATTGGACTTATCGATTATACGGCATTTGGTTGCGGTTTCTGAATACTGTTCGCGTTGTTCATTTGCTCGGACACCTATCCATAAATCATCCAAACTAACAAGAGTGAGTGCTAGTCATTTGACTTTCATCGGGCTGCGTCACTGTCTACGCATCATAATTTCACTTGGCCAAACAGAAAATCCTCAGTCAGTTCGATTTTCGTTCGGATTCTCGTGCATCTCAGGATACTAACCTGTGGTCAGAATCGCACACCCCTGTTCCATTTATCCATATTAACAAGCAAATGACGAACTTTACTCTGTTAATGTTGTTCTTTAGAATTCAATTGTTGTTTGTCTCAACACTATGGAATTGTTGTGCTTATCTTTTTGGTGCCATTTTGCGCCCTTTCTGTGCAAGAGTGCCACCCTGAAAAATCGATTTCTTTGCTCCAAAGAGGGTTTGCTTCTCGACGACTTTATAGTTTTAGTTTAGATAGTTAGTTAGTTCATAGTGAACTCAAAGGGAGTGCATGGATTCAATATCCTTTGGAAAATTTACGTTCACCTCACTCACGTATGAACAGCTCTCATGTTGTTCTGATCCTATCATTCTGATGAATCCACACCAAAGAGGGGAAGCAATGGACTCGAGTTTTTTCGTTTTTATTAGAGCTCATCAGCACTGTACATCCTTGGCCATGCCGCGGTTTGAACTCCGGATATATGACGTACGAGGAAAAGTCTAAGCTTCACATGAGCCGCTAAAAAATAAAGACGAATAATTGAAACAAATAAATAAATATTAAATTACAAAATAAATAATAGATAAATGAAATAACTGTGAGGATGTATCTGTCCAGTGACATAAGGCGTAAACTGACCTAAACGAGTCTTTATCCTTACAAACCTCGCTCCTTATATTAGCACCGAGCCGCAGTGGTAATGTCAATCACTGAAATCTCTTTCTTGTTTCCTGTGGCAATGCCAGTGGTGCGCTGAGTGATCCGGGCCATGTGGCTTCTGGGTTGAACTATTCTCGTTTCTGAATATCACATTTTAGAACCCCTGCCTTTAGATGACCTGACTTTCTGCACAATTTAGCCTCTGCCGCCTATGGACTGCACTCAGATACGGAACTTCCTTCATCCAAGTGTGTTCTACTCAATGAGGAAGACTGGACCACTTGCGTAACTCTATTTATCACCTGTATTCAGGTTTGTAACTCCATTTCTGATCAGAGGCGGTCCTCATCTGTCGTCCGTTTGCCTTCCTCAGTCTTTCAGTCTTTTCAAACAGTGTCCTTATGTATCAGCAAGAAATGAACCAACCTATGTCTTGATACCTGTTTGTCTGCTTCTGACTCACGTGTATTTGGGCGTCTATAATGTTCCCAATTCCAGTTCTGAGAGTAGTGAATCACATGTCATTATGTAATCGATTCAAGTAAATTCATGTCTTGAACACAGCCCGCTGTTGATTGTCATGTACGAGGGATAACACGACAGACGCGGTCCGGATAGTTGGAAATCACCGTCTTAAACAACCCTGTATCCGCTAGTCACGCATAGAAAGCTATCGTATTTGCGGTATTCTGCTGGCCGTAATAACGCTTCGAATACACGTACGACGTTAGATGATAATTTTATCACCTTGTTCATGTAAACTTCACAGTTCTTGAGCATTGCCCAGCACAATGGACCTGGGAAGGCACGTTCCAACTTTGGGCATATTTAGTTGAGAACAGCTTATAACTGCTGGTCAGATTAGCATTGCTTACACCATATCTTTTTTATGTAACAATGAACCACGCTGCTGACCAGCCAAACTGCAGTTGTAATGTCAGAAATATGTATTAGTAAATACCTTCTTAACAAACTACCAGTAAAACAAACTGTTGGGTTAAAATTGCTTTACAATTCCCTGTCATTAGCACACCGACCATAACCTTTTAGGCTTACACACACCGCACAGCGCCAAAAACAGCTGTCGCTTTCGAAAACCATCATTTGTGTGCAGTGATTTTCTGACCAAGATACATTTGAAATCCCGAAGCAGCTGAATTTGTCGCTATTCATTGGTTCAGTGTCCAACTCCCAGACCGAGGTGTCAGTCTAGTCGGTCCTAATGAATTGCATGCTATAATGAGGCTTAAAATCAACAATACGGGTGATCCGTCCATTGTGTAGAAATCCATTAGAAATTATCTGTGTGGAAACTCTAACTTTGGGCTCAATCTTTTCCCTCTCAGTGCATAAATAAGACTAAGGTATCGCCACGGAGTCTGAAGTGGGGTATACTGTTCGGAATGAATTGATTGGAGTTACGTTTCAGCATACATATGTGCCGAAAAATCAATCAACCTGTAAACTCTCCGGTAACTCGACAGGGTTTCGAGATCTTAGTGCTCCGGATGATATGCTATAAAGTGAAGATTAACTCTCATCCATGTGAGGTCAAATTGCCGGACACACTAAGAGACTAGACAGGCAAGAAAGTGGATGAACTCTCCGGTGCATACTAAGGAGATAGATCATGAAGCAAGATAGAGTTCCTATAATATAAAGCCGTCCAAACGAAATTTAAAAGAAAACTGCTTGGGTGTATCCAGACGGTGCATACCGACACTTGGTAAAATCTGCCCCTCTCACGCCGAATGCTACTCATATTTAAGTTTCGTTGAATTGGTGTAAAGCTTGAAAACAAGGCTTGTTTGTAAATCCGATTTAACACACGTTACTTCTCTTGGCACGGCCAGGTTGGTTACTTGCTTGGATGTGGAAGTTTTCAATAAACCGGTTTCTCCCCATTCAGAAAAAGGGAGGTTCTAGAGGGTTCTAGAGGGTCCGTTTTGAAAGTTTTTTTTTATGATTACAAAATAGT